>LGRX02034642.1:0-12348 GCA_001247695.2 Cymbomonas tetramitiformis
GGTCAGAGCTTGGTGCAGGGTGACACGGCATCTTGTGCAGATTGCGGGAGGGCGGCGCTTGGATGTCGCTGTGCTGGCTGGTGCCCGCCGGGTCAGAGCTTGGTGCAGGGTTGCACGGAAGCGGAGGAGCTGCGTGGGGATCCCTGGGTGCGAGCAGGCATGACGGTGCCGCTGCATCCGCGGATCGTGCTGAGCCCGAAGTTCGCCACCACCTTTGCCGAGGCCGAGGCCAAGCTGGCGGGCAAGAGCGCGATTCACGCCACGCAGCGATCGGTGCTGCTGCTGGATGGGGAGGACATAGTGGTCGAGAGCTTGAAGCTGGACGGGGCCTTGATCGTGCGGGCAGTGCCCGGGGCACGGGTGGTGATCAAGGGTGCAGAGGTCACCAACGACGGGTGCGCTGCAATTGATTCCCTTCTTTGTTGTTGACCATATGTATTATGCCCCTGCCTTATAATTGCCGAAACTGCACATCGCTTCTGACACTTTTCGCTCCGTGGGTGAAAGTCTTGGAGTGTCGCCGGGTGCGCAATGTCCCTGGAGCTGTAGCACAACTTCTTGCGCAAAAAATGTATTCTGGCTCAGTGAGGCGGGAACGCAAGAAAACAGGCTGTGGATTCCACACATGGGACACTTAATACTCTTGAGTGTGGAGACTGATGTAGTGTACGAGAGAAAACCCTGCTCAGTGGCGATCTACCGCCGCAGAAACCTGTAAATCCCCGCGAAGTCTTCGTCGTAGTAATGCCTCAATGGAAATGCAGAATGGACAATCGTGCTAATGGCGTGCTCATAGTTTAACATTCCCTCGCCAGTTGATTGATGTGGGCGTGTTGAGGCAGGTGGGAGTGGAGCTCAATCGATGAGGCCAATCAAGGCTTTCCGGAGGGTGCGACCGAATCCGCGGCTCAGGTGCCTTGGGAATTCCAACGAAGTGGCCCGCACTCACAGCTCAGCGCCACGGGCATCATTCGCACGGCTCAGATTCCAACAGTGGCCACTCACAGCTCAGCGCACGGGCATCACTCGCACGGCTCAGATTCCAGCGAAGTGGCCGCCACAGCTCAGCGCACGGGCATCACTCGCACGGCTCAGATTCAACGAAATGGCCCTCACAGCTCAGCGCACGGGCATCATTCGCACGGCTCAGATTCCAACGAAGTGGCCCACTCACAGCTCAGCGCACAGGCATCATTCGCACGGCTCAGATTCCAACGAAGTGGCCCACTCACAGCTCAGCGCACAGGCATCATTCGCACGGCTCAGATTTCAACGGCACTACTCAGATCGGAATTGGATGAGATGCGAGCGCTCAGACTTAACCCTAAAGATTGGAGATGAGGATCCTGTGAGGGCAAATATCAACCATCGTCAAACGATAAATTTGAAGGCTAGTGTGAAATCAAAGGGCACAGGATTTGCCATTCTTCCCTCTCCGGGAGCTCCCCGCAGTCACCAGAGACGCGGCCGAGCGCGCCGGGAATTCCACATCCGACTCATCCCTCAAAGCAGAGGGTGATCAGCCTTTTACTGCCTAGAGCTGTGAGGTGCTGACCTCTCTGCCGGCAAATTTCCGCTGGATACTCCTCGGTGTTGTGCTCTGCCGTGCGTGTCTCGCTGTCCCCTGACTGGAACGCTGACTGGACTGCTGACTGGACTGCCGGCGGCCGTCCCGGGCAGGTGCTGCGGAACAGCCAGCAGATTTTCGATTTCCAGGAGCCTGGCGAATACACAATTGAGGGTAATCTGTTCCAAGTATCCGAGCACGAGGTCGACGATATCGAAGAAATCGAGGCCTCGATGCCGGATCCCGCCGAGTCAGCAGTGCGCGCTCTCCTGAAGGTCCGCGATCTCCTAGCCCGCCCGCTCACCGCGGCGGCGAGACTCTGCGCGCACAGAGCGCCTCCGCCAAGCCGCCACGCCATTCTGAGGAAATCACCTCTGCAGAGAACAGGGTGCTCCGTGGGATGAGCTATTCACGCGGCGGAGCTGCGTGCACCTAGCAGGGCCATCACGAGAATGGTACCATCGACGTCGACGAGCTGCGCTTCGCGCTGGAGCTTGTAGAGAGCGGCCAGGGGCACCTCTTCAGAGACTGGGGCTCCCCCAGTGATGACGTGGGGCCGAAGAGCAAGATGCTGAAGCAGGTGCGCGCGCACGTGCCCTTGCGCCTGCCCCCGGCAGCCTGTGACCTGGCTCTCGCCGCGCTGCAATGTGCGCTGGCGACAGAGCTCTTTCCACGTGCAGAAGATACCGCCTCGGACTCACATTCGACGTAAATGCTCTGGCACAGATCTGACCGGACAAAATAAGCCGCGCGGGGCGGTGCCGGGGCCGCAACAGCTGGCAGCACTCGATGCGAACTATCCGGGAGGCCTGCTGAAGTACATCAGGAATGCGCGCACGCTGCTCAAAGCCTCCAAAGAAGGTAGAAACCCCCATTCTGCTGGCGGCTGCATGGGGGCCGAGAGTAGCCTTCCTCTCGCCAGGCGAGCGCGGCACCCCTCCTGGCGACTAAAGGCTTTCCAGTGACATCGTGGCGAGTGTCAGCCACGCCATGTGCTTTGGCGCTCCTCAGCAGCCCAGCCAATTGCTCAGCTCATCGCCGCTCGCGGCCGCATTTGCACCATACTCAAGAGTTGAGCGCACCACGGAGACTCAGCGGCGCTGGCACGCGGGGGTGCTGCAGGGGCCAACCCCCTCGCCGGCTGGACCCCCTCCGTGCCCGAGGGCACCGCCTTGGAGTACGGCACGAGCGAGTTCCTGCAGTACGAGCAGGCTGGCGTGGATGAAGTCGGGTACGCCGGCTTCGTGCTGGTGGCTGGCGGCCTCGGCGAGCGCCTCGGCTTCAGCGGTACCTCTGCCCCCCTCCCCCGCCCCTATGGTGGCAGTGCATGGCTGGCAGCAGTGCGCTGGGTGCTGAGGCGTGGCGGTGCGCAGGCATCAAGGTGGGGCTGCCCGTGGAGAAGGTGTCGGACATGACGTACCTGCAGTTCTACTGCGAGAGCATCCTGCATCTGCAGAAGCTGTTCAACGATAAGCACGGCACTGACCGCCAGCTGCCCTTCGCCATCATGACCTCAGAGGACACCCACGCGGCCACGGAGGTAGGTCTGAGGCGAGCACGGGCGGCGTGCATGCGGCGGGTGGGTGCGATGGCTTCCTTACGAGGCTAGGGCAGCGGCGAGGGAGGAGAGGGGGGGGGTTGCGGTGGTGGGAGAAGGCGCGGAGAGGGCCGGTGCGCGGGGTGTTGCGACGTGCCGCAGGCGCTGCTGGCGACGAACGGGTACTTCGGGATGCAAGAGGGGCAAGTGCAGCTGATGAAGCAGGAGAAAGTGCCCTGCTTGGCCGACAACGACGCCGCGCTGGTGCGCGCCTCCGCCATTCATGAAAGCCATGACGGCGCTGGCGTCACGCGCGGCGAGCGACTTGCTGAGGGGGCGTCACTCATTATCGAAGGAATATGGCGATGACAGTGTCTGCAGTGCTATGAACGTTCTGGAGGCGCTTAGTGAACCTAAATGGCAGTGTTGTAAGTGATGATGAGGAACACTTCACCAGCCGTGTTTGAATGATTTGTTCTTGGATATTGCCTCCGGTTTTGTCAAATTGGCATGGTGTTCAGCGCGCAACATTCGTAAAGTGTTGGCCACAAAGGCTGGCGACCAATTCTCGCCGCGCGCGTTGGGTGGCAGGCGTGCAAGCCAGGCAGCCCGTTCACTGTGCTGACCAAGCCGCACGGTCACGGCGACGTGCACTCCCTGATGCACACCAAGGGCATCGCTGCTCAGTGGCGCACCAGCGGCGTCAAGTGGGTCTGCTTCTTCCAGGTGGGCTCACACCGATGCCACCCTCCGCCAGTCCCTTTGTTCTCTCCCACTTTCTCTCTCTCAGTGCCGTGGGTGCCTTCCGCATGATCGGCCCCCCTCAGCTCTGGCTGCTGCAGCCATGTTCGGGGAGGATGGGGCTATGAGTCGCGCCGCCCTGAATCGATGCAGCTGGCAGAAGGTGAATGGCGCACCGACCGGGGGCGGCGGGGGCACTTCGAGGGCAGGACACGAACGCCATGGTGTTCCGCGCCATCCCCTCCGGTCTCGGGATCAGCGCCAAGAAGGGATTCGCGTTCAACTCCCTGTGTGCACCACGAAAAGCCAAGGAGGCCGTCGGGTGACACCTCTTCTCGACCCCCATGCGCCTTACTCAGCCACGTGGCATCCTTGCATGTGCAGCAATAAAGCGGAGGATAACTGGCAGCCTGGAGCGGCTCGATGGGCGCAGGCTCCCGCCAGCAGCCCTCACAGAGTATGAGGGAGGGCATATGAAGCTTTCTGCCTGGCGGGGTGTCCCACAGGGCGATCACGAAGCTGACGCATGAGGATGGGCGGGTGATGACCCTGAACGTGGAGTACAACCAGCTCGACCCTCTGCTGCGCGGCACCATCAGCCCCGACGGCGGCGACATGAACGACGCCACCGGCTTCTCGCCCTTCCCGGGCAATCTGAACCAGGTGTGAACTTTCTGAAGGCGGTGGCGCACGCGGGCAGTGTGAGAGCGTGAGGCCATCGATGCTTGCTGCGCTCTCCACGCGATTCATATCTGCCAGGCTAAGGAGGCAACGGGGGTGAGGGTTGCACGGGTTTGGCGGGTATGGCAGCTCATCATTGCGATGGACACCTACGTGGAGCAGCTTGACAGCTCAGGTAACATCGGTTACGTCACCTACTTTCTTTTTTTTGGCGCCGGCAGCAGATCGCGCCCGAATGCCATTTATTATATCTACAAACTGGCATCCAGCTCCCGGGAATGTGCTGACCTTAGCTATGTTTTGCCATTTTTGTGCACCCTCCGACGTTGATCAAACATCCAAACTCTTGTCAACTTTGTGGGACTGACGAGAATTTGATCGCGCCACACCACGTAGTTTTAACCTCAAGATGAGGAGTGAATCGAGAGGTGCCAAAGCCTGCTGGTTGGAAACGGTCATCGGCGTGGGGTTGCAGGGGGCGTCATCGCCGAGTTTGTCAACCCGAAATATGCGGACTCAGAAAAGTGCGCACCCGGTCTCGTCTGAAGGGAACACGGCACGGTTTGAACCACTCTCTGCAGGGTTCTATTTGAGTGATCTTGGCCGTTGGATTTCCGGGCGAATCTCAAGTTCTTGATCTATGTCCCGATGTAGCGCTCTACGGCAAAAAGAGGACAACACATGACTTGAGAAATATGAATCCTTCACTCTCGGTTGCACATGGCAATCGCCGAGGATAGTTCTGGTAGTGCTACAAGGTTCTAGCCTTCATGAAGCAACTGGATTGATTGTGAGGCGTAAATGCACAACTCCCGGCGCCATATGTAATACGATGATTGGCAGAGGTTCACGGCGCGTGTATAGTGGACTCTTGCGGTGTTTTCTTATGTGCTACTATTTATAGATGCGATGATTGGCAGTGGTGCGCGGCGCATGCACAGTGGACTCTTGCGGTGTTTTCTTATGTGCTACTATTTATAGATGCGATGATTGGCAGTGGTGCGCGGCGCATGCACAGTGGACTCTTGCGGTGTGCAGCTGCCACTGTCCTCATGATTCCAAGGGGTCTGGGAGGGGGGGGGCGTGGATGGGCCAGGACCACGTTCAAGGCCCCGACGCGGCTGGAGTGCATGATGCAGGATTTCCCCAAGAGCCTCCCCGCGGGCACCCCAGTGGGCTTCACCACCATGCCCGTGTGGGCAGCGTACTCCCCGGTGAAGAACTCCCCGAAGGAGGGCCGAGGCAAGGTCATGGGTGGCACGCCCGCGCATAGCGCCACCTCCGGCGAGCTCGACATCTACGCCGCGCACTGCAAGGTGCGGCCTACAGCTCCACGCGGCACTCAGCCAATCAGATTGCAGGAATAGTTGATACTTGTTTGTCAAGTCGCGATTACTGTGTATGAGATGCCAGGAGCGCCGCGATAAGGCTGGGAGGGAGAGGGACGGAGGGATGCGGCAGGTGCTGAAGCTGCTGGACGCTGATATTGCAGAGCCATTGGATGCGGTATTCAACGGTGTGTTCTGAAGCACCCTTCAGCCCCGCACTCGCGCCAGTGCAAGCACTGTCAACACTATCACTCTGACACAGGCACGCAGCTTGCGGCAGGGTGCGACCTGTCGTCCCGCCGTGGGGTTGAAGTGTGTGGAAGGCCTCGACGGGCTGTACAACGCATCGCGGGGTACTTGCGCTATAGAGCTTTATCTCAAACGCTTCCGGGATTTCGACAGCTATCAGCCGGGTCAGAGCTTGGTGCAGGGTGACACGGCATCTTGTGCAGATTGCGGGAGGGCGGCGCTTGGATGTCGCTGTGCTGGCTGGTGCCCGCCGGGTCAGAGCTTGGTGCAGGGTTGCACGGAAGCGGAGGAGCTGCGTGGGGATCCCTGGGTGCGAGCAGGCATGACGGTGCCGCTGCATCCGCGGATCGTGCTGAGCCCGAAGTTCGCCACCACCTTTGCCGAGGCCGAGGCCAAGCTGGCGGGCAAGAGCGCGATTCACGCCACGCAGCGATCGGTGCTGCTGCTGGATGGGGAGGACATAGTGGTCGAGAGCTTGAAGCTGGACGGGGCCTTGATTGTGCGGGCAGTGCCCGGGGCACGGGTGGTGATCAAGGGTGCAGAGGTCACCAACGACGGGTGCGCCATGACGCTCGTGTGCGACTCGATTGTGCTTTTGGCAGTCGTGATCGAGCGGGTGCTCAGTTCGATTTTTTTAGGCGGTCACTCTCTGTTATACTCTATGGCAGAGATACTCTATGGGCGCTGATAGCATTTCAACGGCGCGGAATTTGAGGAATGTACGGTCAGGGCGGAGGCCAGTCCGCTGCGCTGCCTTTTCAGTGTGGGGAGGTTCCCAATCTGAAATGTGTAACACATGCAAAGCAGCACTGCTGAAAATAGGCTTCACGTCTGCATGTCCGCATGACTGGATGTCTGGATGACTGGAAGTCCTCATGTCTGCATGTCCGCATGACTGGATGCCTGCATGACTGGATGTCCTCATGTCCGCATGATTGGATGTTCTCATGTCCGCATGACTGGACGTTCGCACGTAAGCATCAGCCGTTTTGATAGGGACATTGGGGCATCAATTTCCAACTTCAGGATGTGTGAACCACTGCCATTCACAATACGAGGGGGGCGCTTCTGCGCGGCGGATGTGCCAGGTGGGACTGGAGCGCAATCGATGAAGATAAGGAGGATGTCCCAGAGGTCGACCGCATCCGCGGATTTCAGGTGGGGGCCTCTCCCGCCATAGTGCTGACTGTCGGAGACATGGTTTCGGCCGGCGACCGAGACCAGCTGGAGTGGGGCCCTGTCGAAGGGGAGACTCTTCCAGCGCTGACTCTTTGTATTTTTACTGCCAGGTGCTCCGACATGCTCAGATGGAGTACAATTTCCTGGAGCCCGGGGATTATACCATTGGCGATGAGCCCCTGTCCATCGAAGAGGTCTCCTCTGCTCCAGCTTCCGGAGACACCCGCGGCATTTTGGAGGTGCGCGGCCAGGAAATCACCCGCGTGAGACTGCCCTGCATGTCTGTGATGTACATCGTCTGCACATGCTCGACTGCTTGTACACGTGAATGTGTGTATTTTGTATGCGGCCCAGATAGTGGTACACCCGATGATTAATGTACATGGAATATTTCCATAGCGGACCTGTAGTGCAAAGTTGTATTAGTTCCCAGATACCCCACACTTTCTTTTACTATAGGATGTCTATGCGTGCGGTATCTTGTCGCGGCCCCGACCTGTTCCCGAATGCTTCTCACTTCCACTGGGATGATGATGGGCTGGCTTTGGCTTGTATGCCTCACGCTAAAGGGTGTGTGCATAGCGTTCATGAGCATGCATGACCATCGTGAGCTTGAAGCGTTCGAGGTTGCGTGACACACCATGCGCGTCACACAAGTATCAGCATCCACAGCTAATCCTCTGCAAGCTGCGCTGGTGATGTGGAACTGTACAATGATATGACATAGACATCATGACCACATGTTGCCGGTGGAACGGACCTGAGAGGAGCGTATACCTGGAAAGGGTAGATAGGCACTGCCCTTCCTCGACCTAGCATGCATACCCTTAAAGCCGGAACTGCTCTGACAGAGTCAATGCTGCGTAGATTGCGCCACGGAGGAGCATTCTTCTGCAGTCGGCATCGCCTCGCGATGGATGCGGAGGCATATAAAGCTCTTTAAGCATTGCCTGAAATGTGCGGACCACGTGTGCGCAATGGCCAGGCTCACGAGGTGGCGGGCGTCATCGACATCGATGAGCTGCGCTTCGCGCTGGAGCTTGTGGAGAGCGGCCAGGGGCACCTCTTCAGAGACTGGGGCTCCCCCAGTGATGACGTGGGGCCGAAGAGCAAGATGCTGAAGCAGGTGCGCGCGCAGACTTCATGTAACCTTGGCGTTAGGCGCCAAGTGGCTCCAATAGGACCCCTTGCGCGTGCAAGATCCTATGAATCAAAGTGGAATCTCCGGGCCTTTTCAGTCGCAGCCCCTAATGCCGAAATACGGGGCGGTGCCGGGGCCGCAACAGCTGGCAGCACTCGATGCGAACTATCCGGGAGGCCTGCTGAAGTACATCAGTAATGCGCGCACGCTGCTCAAAGCCTCCAAAGAAGGTAGAAACTCCCATTCTGCTGGCGGCTGCATGGGGGCCGAGAGTAGCCTTCCTCTCGCCAGGCGAGCGCGGCACCCCTCCTGGCGACTAAAGGCTTTCCAGTGACATCGTGGCGAGTGTCAGCCACGCCATGTGCTTTGGCGCTCCTCAGCAGCCCAGCCAATTGCTCAGCTCATCGCCGCTCGCGGCCGCATTTGCACCATACTCAAGAGTTGAGCGCACCACGGAGACTCAGCGGCGCTGGCACGCGGGGGTGCTGCAGGGGCCAACCCCCTCGCCGGCTGGACCCCCTCCGTGCCCGAGGGCACCGCCTTGGAGTACGGCACGAGCGAGTTCCTGCAGTACGAGCAGGCTGGCGTGGATGAAGTCGGGTACGCCGGCTTCGTGCTGGTGGCTGGCGGCCTCGGCGAGCGCCTCGGCTTCAGCGGTACCTCTGCCCCCCTCCCCCGCCCCTATGGTGGCAGTGCATGGCTGGCAGCAGTGCGCTGGGTGCTGAGGCGTGGCGGTGCGCAGGCATCAAGGTGGGGCTGCCCGTGGAGAAGGTGTCGGACATGACGTACCTGCAGTTCTACTGCGAGAGCATCCTGCATCTGCAGAAGCTGTTCAACGATAAGCACGGCACTGACCGCCAGCTGCCCTTCGCCATCATGACCTCAGAGGACACCCACGCGGCCACGGAGGTAGGTCTGAGGCGAGCACGGGCGGCGTGCATGCGGCGGGTGGGTGCGATGGCTTCCTTACGAGGCTAGGGCAGCGGCGAGGGAGGAGAGGGGGGGGGTTGCGGTGGTGGGAGAAGGCGCGGAGAGGGCCGGTGCGCGGGGTGTTGCGACGTGCCGCAGGCGCTGCTGGCGACGAACGGGTACTTCGGGATGCAAGAGGGGCAAGTGCAGCTGATGAAGCAGGAGAAAGTGCCCTGCTTGGCCGACAACGACGCCGCGCTGGTGCGCGCCTCCGCCATTCATGAAAGCCATGACGGCGCTGGCGTCACGCGCGGCGAGCGACTTGCTGAGGGGGCGTCACTCATTATCGAAGGAATATGGCGATGACAGTGTCTGCAGTGCTATGAACGTTCTGGAGGCGCTTAGTGAACCTAAATGGCAGTGTTGTAAGTGATGATGAGGAACACTTCACCAGCCGTGTTTGAATGATTTGTTCTTGGATATTGCCTCCGGTTTTGTCAAATTGGCATGGTGTTCAGCGCGCAACATTCGTAAAGTGTTGGCCACAAAGGCTGGCGACCAATTCTCGCCGCGCGCGTTGGGTGGCAGGCGTGCAAGCCAGGCAGCCCGTTCACTGTGCTGACCAAGCCGCACGGTCACGGCGACGTGCACTCCCTGATGCACACCAAGGGCATCGCTGCTCAGTGGCGCACCAGCGGCGTCAAGTGGGTCTGCTTCTTCCAGGTGGGCTCACACCGATGCCACCCTCCGCCAGTCCCTTTGTTCTCTCCCACTTTCTCTCTCTCAGTGCTGTGGGCCAGCGGCGTGCCTTCCGCATGATCGGCCCCCCTCAGCTCTGGCTGCTGCAGCCATGTTCGGGGAGGATGGGGCTATGAGTCGCGCCGCCCTGAATCGATGCAGCTGGCAGAAGGTGAATGGCGCACCGACCGGGGGCGGCGGGGGCACTTCGAGGGCAGGACACAAATGCCATGGTGTTCCGCGCCATCCCCTCCGGTCTCGGGATCAGCGCCAAGAAGGGATTCGCATTCAACTCCCTGTGTGCACCACGAAAAGCCAAGGAGGCCGTCGGGTGACACCTCTTCTCGACCCCTATGCGCCTTACTCAGCCACGTGGCATCCTTGCATGTGCAGCAATAAAGCGGAGGATAACTGGCAGCCTGGAGCGGCTCGATGGGCGCAGGCTCCCGCCAGCAGCCCTCACAGAGTATGAGGGAGGGCATATGAAGCTTTCTGCCTGGCGGGGTGGCTCACAGGGCGATCACGAAGCTGACGCATGAGGATGGGCGGGTGATGACCCTGAACGTGGAGTACAACCAGCTCGACCCTCTGCTGCGCGGCACCATCAGCCCCGACGGCGGCGACATGAACGACGCCACCGGCTTCTCGCCCTTCCCGGGCAATCTGAACCAGGTGTGAACTTTCTGAAGGCGGTGGCGCACGCGGGCAGTGTGACAGCGTGTGGCCATCGATGCTTGCTGCGCTCTCCACGCGATTCATATCTGCCAGGCTTAGGAGGCAACGGGGGTGAGGGTTGCACGGGTTTGGCGAGTATGGCAGCTCATCATTGCGATGGACACCTACGTGGAGCAGCTTGACAGCTCAGGTAACATCGGTTACGTCACCTACTTTCTTTTTTTTGGCGCCGGCAGCAGATCGCGCCCGAATGCCATTTATTATATCTACAAACTGGCATCCAGCTCCCGGGAATGTGCTGACCTTAGCTATGTTTTGCCATTTTTGTGCACCCTCCAACGTTGATCAAACATCCAAACTCTTGTCAACTTTGTGGGACTGACGAGAATTTGATCGCGCCACACCACGTAGTTTTAACCTCAAGATGAGGAGTGAATCGAGAGGTGCCAAAGCCTGCTGGTTGGAAACGGTCATCGGCGTGGGGTTGCAGGGGGCGTCATCGCCGAGTTTGTCAACCCGAAATATGCGGACTCAGAAAAGTGCGCACCCGGTCTCGTCTGAAGGGAACACGGCACGGTTTGAACCACTCTCTGCAGGGTTCTATTTGAGTGATCTTGGCCGTTGGATTTCCGGGCGAATCTCAAGTTCTTGATCTATGTCCCGATGTAGCGCTCTACGGCAAAAAGAGGACAACACATGACTTGAGAAATATGAATCCTTCACTCTCGGTTGCACATGGCAATCGCCGAGGATAGTTCTGGTAGTGCTACAAGGTTCTAGCCTTCATGAAGCAACTGGATTGATTGTGAGGCGTAAATGCACAACTCCCGGCGCCATATGTAATACGATGATTGGCAGAGGTTCACGGCGCGTGTATAGTGGACTCTTGCGGTGTTTTCTTATGTGCTACTATTTATAGATGCGATGATTGGCATTGGTGCGCGGCGCATGCGTAGTGGACTCTTGCGGTGTTTTCTTATGTGCTACTATTTATAGATGCGATGATTGGCAGTGGGTGCCGGCGCATGCACAGTGGACTCTAAGTGTGTTTTCTTATGTGCCATTTATAGATGGCGATTGGCAGTGGTTCTCATGGGCGATGCGCAGTGGACTCTTATGTGTGGCTTTTCTTTAGCAAGTTACTATTTATAGATGCGATGATTGGCAGTGGTGCGCGGCGCATGCACAGTGGACTCTTGCGGTGTTTTCTTATGTGCTACTATTTATAGATGCGATGATTGGCAGTGGTGCGCGGCGCATGCACAGTGGACTCTTGCGGTGTGCAGCTGCCACTGTCCTCATGATTCCAAGGGGTCTGGGAGGGGGGGGGCGTGGATGGGCCAGGACCACGTTCAAGGCCCCGACGCGGCTGGAGTGCATGATGCAGGATTTCCCCAAGAGCCTCCCCGCGGGCACCCCAGTGGGCTTCACCACCATGCCCGTGTGGGCAGCGTACTCCCCGGTGAAGAACTCCCCGAAGGAGGGCCGAGGCAAGGTCATGGGTGGCACGCCCGCGCATAGCGCCACCTCCGGCGAGCTCGACATCTACGCCGCGCACTGCAAGGTGCGGCCTACAGCTCCACGCGGCACTCAGCCAATCAGA
>LGRX02034642.1:18233-36210 GCA_001247695.2 Cymbomonas tetramitiformis
GATGCGATGATTGGCAGTGGTTCGCGGCGCATGCGCAGTGGACTCTTGCGGTGTTTTCTTATGTGCTACTATTTATAGATGCGATGATTGGCAGTGGTGCGCGGCGCATGCACAGTGGACTCTTGCGGTGTGCAGCTGCCACTGTCCTCATGATTCCAAGGGGTCTGGGAGGGGGGGGCGTGGATGGGCCAGGACCACGTTCAAGGCCCCGACGCGGCTGGAGTGCATGATGCAGGATTTCCCCAAGAGCCTCCCCGCGGGCACCCCAGTGGGCTTCACCACCATGCCCGTGTGGGCAGCGTACTCCCGGTGAAGAACTCCCCGAAGGAGGCCCGAGGCAGGTCATGGGGGCACGCCCGCGCATAGCGCCACCTCCGGCGAGCTCGACATCTACGCCGCGCACTGCAAGGTGCGGCCTACAGCTCCACGCGGCACTCAGCCAATCAGAGTCTACGATCGCCCCACAAGCACGCTGCGCGGGATGATGCAAATCTGTGCAAGCATGCTGCGACTGCCATGTACTCTTTGATGTCCTGACTTTTTTAAACATTTTTGCAGAAAGTTTTGACAACCCTGCTCATCTTTACTAAGGATTGGCACGGCAAAGCTTTTGCAGTATTGGGGAACTCGCAGCAAAACCGTTAGGCTTACACCTCATTGACTTAGGTGCATGCTGCTGTAGATTCTACTACTGGTGACCTAAGCCGGGTCTCAATCTCAATCAGGTACTAAGATTGCTGGAGGCCGACATTGCTGAACCATCAAATGCTACTTACAACGGTACACTTAAACTACAACCTATGCATCCACGTGGCGCCGAAACCCTGAGCTAAGTTTTGGGCACACTTTGAAATGTTCCCTTTTGTGTATCGTACTCGTAACGAGGCGATAATTATATCACAATAAGTTGCTCTTTGTATATCTGCAGGGATGACGGTGCCGCTGCATCCGCGGATCGTGCTGAGCCCGAAGTTCGCCACCACCTTTGCCGAGGCCGAGGCCAAGCTGGCGGGCAAGAGCGCGATTCACGCCACGCAGCGATCGGTGCTGCTGCTGGATGGGGAGGACATAGTGGTCGAGAGCTTGAAGCTGGACGGGGCCTTGATCGTGCGGGCAGTGCCCGGGGCACGGGTGGTGATCAAGGGTGCAGAGGTCACCAACGACGGGTACGTTTCCATGCACGTCTCACATTGCTGTCACACATTCATAAACTTTCATTGTGTCGGTTGTTAATTTTGACTAAGAGAGAATTGTCGGCATTTGATTGGCCTGCTTGATGACCATTTTCCATTCTCATCCATGGTATGATTCTTGAGTGCATATGCTGCACCATGGTCTTGGTGCGAGCAAGGAAGTATGTGATGATTTTGGTTCTATGAGCTTGGGACGTGTAAGCCAATGATGTGTGGCGTATGCAATGTCGGCATCATGTGTATGATGCTGCCCGATGTAAAGTAGTGTGAAAGGTGACTGCAACAGATGGGACTGGGTAGCTATCGATGAGGATCAGCAGGATGCACCAGAGGTGGACCGCATCAGGGGTTTCCAGGTAATTGATTACGTATCACTCCCAGGAATGAAAAAGAACCTTGGATCCACGACGCGTGTCCTTGGCATCGCCTTGCTGCGTTGCTGCTGCATGATCGCTATCAATCCTCATCTGGCAGATTGCTTCAACATGCACGCCACCATTTGTGCTTTCTCCCTCTTAGGACAAGGTCCGCAGTGCACATGCATCATGATCGAGCATGCCTGGATTACGTCATGGCAGTTTTGTTTTCCATAATAGCTGCATGCAGTAGGATAAATAATATCATCAAGATTCGATCTAATTTTAATGGGTGAATTGCATGAGCAGGTGGTAAGGGGCGAGCAACAAGAATTTGACTTCCGGGAACCAGGGGAATACACAATTGAAGGTGTACTATGATCCAGGAAGGCACATATCTATAACTTGCAACAGATACTGTAACAGCATTTCACGCTTCTTCACATTAACAAATCGCATGTAGCAATTGGCACGTGGCCATGTTAAGAACATATGATTATTACATTATTAAAACGCCATCGGCTCTGATTCCAGGGACACACCGATAATGAGCGTCAGTGATTAGTCATCCTGATGAA
The DNA here is from genome assembly GCA_001247695.2 of Cymbomonas tetramitiformis. NCBI lineage: Eukaryota > Viridiplantae > Chlorophyta > Pyramimonadophyceae > Pyramimonadales > Pyramimonadaceae > Cymbomonas > Cymbomonas tetramitiformis. Next base: position 20,361 of record LGRX02034642.1, read on the forward strand.
AAGCACCCCTCGATGCACAAAAATTTAGAAATATCTACGATACGTGATTTATAGTCCAATACTCCCAGTCGCCAAATGCATATTGCTATATTGCTGCTATTGGTATCCATCATTATGTTTGGTATAGCTGTAAGCAGAGAAACTATCCAACCTTTCAATTTCGTTGGTACCACCTCAGTATAGCAAATCGTGAGCGAACCTTTTCAGTTGGCTGATATATCACATCGTGGGAGAAAACCCTGAAAGCCGAGGTTGGGGCAATTTGCGCAGCTGAAGCATTTATTTTCTCAATATCGACCGCGCATGTTTCGCACTCGGGCGCCTTCGGGAACATTTTAAGGGGCTATATTCTAATCTCCCATTCTGATCTGACTTAGGAAGTGATTAACACTGGGAACAGGATCAAAACGTGACCTGTTTTATAATTATACCAGACTGCGCAGCTTCCGCGCATGAAAGTAGGGTATCGTTGGAAAGGTCGTTCCAAGCCGGATACATCGCAATCTTGACCTCATGCGCGGACGGGTGCGCATCTCTCGCTTAATATTCACGAACAACACGCTTTTGGGTTAGATAATTATCCGAGTTTTCATCGAGTTACAAGTGTTAACAATTTTAATGGGTCACGTTTTCAATATTAGGACGCCCCATTCTTATCTAGCCCCTAAAAACGTTCCCGAAGGTGCCCGAGCAGCAGACCGCGTAGTTGGTGTTAACAGGCACTGCATATGCGTGCAATTTAATGCGTACGCCGTCGGTATCGGTTAGTCTACGAAAGTGATGATGGCAAAATTCAGCTGCTGCATACTTATTGTCGTGCAGCAGTCTGGTGCAAAAAGTAGCACGCGCCTTGCACCATGGGTATCGGAAGCCAGACAAGCATCCGAAACACCTTTCGTGCGACCCAAACAATACCCCCAAAATGTTATAGTACGTTCATATGCATCGTCGCTTCTGTCACGAAAAAATGGCATGTACGTGGGTCGTATGAAAGCGACTCCTCATCATCGATTTTATTTTAATCAAAATATATATATTGGATATTTGGGCATTTGATTGAGCAAATAGCACAAGAGGAGAACGTAAGCGGCTTCGCGCTGAAAGAAGGTTGGAAAGGCCGCCACTCGCCCGGCTTGGCCTAAAAAATAACACAGGACTAAATAAGTCGAACACGTTACATTGTTTTACCAGAGATCCATTTATACACTCAAAAAGTTGAATAAATAGGGGGAGGGAACCGATGAACGCTCACCTTTGGACAGAACTTCGAGGAATCCTGCCGGGTGCGTTTCTTCACGGGTTGAAAGTCCGAGTCTTCATCCTGCGAGTCCGCGAGCTTCTTAGTCGCGGCTTGCTGAGCGAGCTCGCCCGAAACAAAATAGTTTTCGGAGGGGAGGCGAATGTTCGACAGATGTGTTTGTTTTGCCCCACTCGTTCATTATTTTTTGCTGTAGCAACTCATGCTCAGAGATGGGTTTTAACGGGCTACGCGGAGGAACAGGATTAATTGGAGTTGGCCCTTCAAACATGGACAGAAGGGCATGTTCCTCCAGCTCCCCAGGAGAGTGTTCTTGGCAGGTTTTTAGAGCCACCGTCGGGGGGGAAACAGTGAGTGAAGTTTAAAGGTCTTACCTTCTGTTACATCTTGTAGCATGGCGGGACATGTCGGGTGTTGGTACAACCCTAGTGGTTTGTGTACACTATATAGTGGCGTACCACTATATAGTGGAACTGGTACAGTATATAGTGTACCAGTCCCACTATATAGCGGGATTGATGACCACTATATAGTGTACCAGTCCCACTATATTGTGGACCTGGTACACTATATAGTGTACAAATTTCACAATATAGTGCAACTGGTACACTATATTGTGTATACCAATTTCACAATATAGTGGAACTACTACATTATTGTCTATTACCCTTTGCTAAATTGGCTGATTCGCTTAAAGAGGTGCGGGGGGCTTCCTCGAAGGTCCTTTAAAATTTTGGGGACCAATGGTGTCAAGTTCTCGAGCTGCTCTTCCTGCAGTGTCTTGTTAAGATTTTGATCCGAGGTCATCTTGACCCTCTAAATATCGGTTTAAGTAGCCTGGGTATCGGCCACTTTGAGTAACAAAACATTGAGATTAGGGTTTAAGGAATGATGATGCCTCGCAACAATATCGAATCATTTCTCGATAATACTCGACGAGGACCGCGCCCTATCGATCTAATGGAAATGGTAAAATAAAATAAAATGAAATGAAATGAAATGAAATAAAGACATCATTTGACTGGTTTGGGCTGGATTCTAAAGAGAGCCATTCCCTTTCCACCCCCCACCGCTATTTAGGATTATGATATGTTTTGCACCTGCACATAGAGCAAGAAGCTCGGTCTACATTTCGGTCGGCCGCCGTCTCCTTACTGAAGTCCTACGGCAGGAACTAAACAGTATTCATGTACTGCAGATGCTACGTAGCGGACACGATCTCAACCCCAACTTCAGTTACAGGAGGGAGTTGCCCCACCCGGTTAGGCAGCCTAAGGACAGTTCGGGCGGTACAGGATTGATTACTTTAAAAAGTCAGGGAGAGCGGCAAGCACAGCCATCGTATACTTCTACGCGGTGTCTTGGGTGCTGTGGGATATCCTAAGCAGTCCTCGTATCAGAGATCAGGTTCTTGGGATTTAGGGCGGTAAGCCGTTGCCCGCGGCCCCACGGGTCCTCTGGATCCGCTCACCGCAAATTCAACACTGGTTACAGTGGTATTTTTATCACTTTTTATTGTATATGAGGTCAGGTGATAAAGAATTAAGAGTGTTAAACTTTTTCGCGATCTCGAATTATTTAATTAAAGTTTTTTATTTTTTATTTAACACCATGTACAATCCCACGAAGCAATTAATTTAAAAGATTATTTTATCATTTATCAAGCACATGAACGCCATGAAACAATATTTATTTTAAACATTTCCTTTCGTCGTATTATCAATCTCTACCGTTTACTGCGTGTATTCTTTTCAACGCAAAACTGGATGTATGCCCACGTTTGATAGCTCAAAATGTAGCCCCATACACACCCAAACTGGTTCGCTGGTTCGCTGGTTCGCTGAAATAATGCGGTGAGATGAAATAATGCGGTGAGATGCATACGATATTCTGATAAGCAAAATTACGGTTCTGTATTCGTATAAATACTGTTATTCACAACAGTCAGCAGATAGTGAATTAATAATAACGAATGATCCGATCTGTGGCACAGTCGATAATGATATTCGCAGCAGATCATGAAATTAACTGCCGATAATCATATTCATGCAACAGATCATGGTATTAACTGCTGTTTATTTCCACATAAGCATATCCATAGCACATCATGTTATGCGTTGCAGGACGCCCAACCTTACACGACATGGACTCTAGTAGCTTCGTCGCAACCGAAATCCATCTTTGCGTGGAAGTTCTACCACGAAGAATAGGACGTTTCACAACAGGATCCATATTAGACTCCCCCGTGCGCACGTTGCGCTTAAACCCAAAAGCAGTCAGCGCAGACTGAGGGCGCTTGTTGATGCGCCTTTTACTCACTTGCATTTCGGATTGAGTGGTGCGGACACATGTGCAGGCGGCGTCTAGTTGCTTCCAGATAATGCACTTCCCTGCAAAGGCAGACATAATCAAAACAACGAAGGCAGACATAATCAAAACAACGAAGGCAGACATAATCAAAACAACGAAGTCAGCCTGTAACTCCGTATGCGTGGTGAGGGCGAAATATTACAGCACGGTGAGGCAAATTGTCAGTTTCCCCGTCGGACGGATGAGTCGAATTATTTATATATATTTTTCTTTAGCTTTATCACCTTCTTGGGAATCGTGGGGATTTAATAGTTTATACTTTATCACTATCTTTATCACCTTGGTGTCAGTCGTGGAAAATTAAATAATTTATAATCTATCTTTACCTTTATACAGACGTCGGGGATGGAACATTATTTAATTTCCAACATTATTTTTAACCACGTGTTTTTTTCAGCTATAATTAATTGATTAAAAAAGTGATAAAAATACTACTGTACGCCGCTGAAAAAAACCTTCATGGGAAAAGCGGCTATTACAATTGACGTGTTGGCACCAAATAAAGTCTGAGAGATTAGCAAGACGTGCGATTCCTCGAAAGCGTTCGTATCGTGATGCCCTTCCAACAGCGAATAAGGTGACTGATACATGTGTCTCCACTGTCTCGGGTAATTATCTATCATAGACTCTGAACATAGATCGCCCTTCAGGGCTAAGTGAAGTCGAATGCTGCAGGGATTCGTTCGCCTGCTTATCTACAGCAGGCACCGATTATGAGCGTTTGCGATGCTCCTCTTTGTTCCATGTAAACGACCTTCTTACCTTCGAGTGTGTACGATTTCCCTTGTCACCAGTGCTGCCCTTGGCTCGCTTCTTTCCTGTGGACTTAGGTGCTAAGGCCATACAGGATGTAGTCGCGGCTGGTGTCACTGGATCTGCCTCCCCTGTCTTAACAGGAGATGCGCTCGAGGTGCTACCAAGACATGTGAGTTCTTCTTCTGCGAGGGTGTGGTGCAGTGCCTTCTGTCGGTTCTTTGTCTCTTTTTTCAGATTGCTTGTCGGCCCTACGCGATGCTCGGATATTTTTGCGCCTGAGCGTTCTCGCACCGGGGCTTTTCTTTTCCTTGGCTCCCAGACGCTCTGCGCACTCAGATTTGTCACTTTCCTTTGATGCGACTAGTACTCTCTCTCTGCTGTGGTAACTACTGCAGTTGATTTCGCTTCCACTAGCTTGATGGTCTCGAGCAGAGTTTTCGACAGTAACTGTGAGTCGGAGAGTTTCGATGGGAGCGATTCCACTGCGCGACAACTGACAAAGTCACTCGAAAGCGTGGCATAGTTCCCATTCGGGATTTTCGGCAAGTGTAAGGCTGATGCTGCGCTGCTTAACACCTGACGCAATTGTATCTCGAGACTCACAAAAAGCGGTTCAGACGGCTGATTTTTCCGACAAGACTTCTTGACCATACTGAACGCTGCTCGTCGCAAAACGCGCATCAAAATGCATATGAGAAATACAGTAATAAAAACATATGAACAAAAGAAATGCCACTCATTAGCATAAAAATCATCGCAATAATAAAACAATAAAGGCGGCTTGAATCTTTTCGGAGGGGTGCATGCGTTGACCGCGTTCGGAGAAGTGGCTGTAATGGAAATGGTACACTATATAGTGGAACTGTGATTTTGCTGGCGGTTCAAAAATTGTCGGACATAAAGTACACATTTACAAGATCCTGACAACCCGATGACATCTTCGGGTGTTAGGTACGCCACTACTATATGGAAAATCTCGTTCCACTATATAGTTTACCAGCCCCACTAGGTTTTAGACAAAAATTACTAGGTTATGTCATGTAACCCGGACATGTCAGTCCCGCTAGTTGTTTGACAGCTACCCAGCCGCGGCATGGATTATCTCACTGGCGCGGCTCCGCATGCAAAACATTGCCAGTCCGATAGCACAAAACACGTGCGAGTAATTTCAACATTTTATGCGGAATATAACAGAGGTCTGCGAACTTGCACTGTGAGTATAACTTTGGCTTGCGGCGAACTATCTTGCAAGTTAGCTCCATCGGGGCTAATGTAATTTTAAAATTGTCTTCAACGAGCGTGGGTCACGTCTACATTGTAGACAGTGGTGGGGCGTGGGGCGTGATGTGCAAATCGTAATCTGTCGGAGGGCGCGCAACTATTTCTACTTGTCCCGCATGAAACCGTCGGATCTTTTGTAACCCACATAATAAAGCCGTTTAGATTCAATCCGTCTGATTTGCCCAAGGCATGCTCTCCTAGCAAAATCACATAATAAATATTATAACACCGTCCTATATCAATATGATATTTATTTTATGCGCTATAGAATATCATCACACGGCGAACCGGAATAAGTCCAGAACCACCAGCCATCACGTCAGCGTACATCCACACGCACGCCAGGTGGTAATGCTGACGTATGTACACGTTGCGCTACATATCGCACGGTCGGCAGTCAGTATATCGCGATCGGGCGGTCGATCGAGCGGGCGATATACAGTTGATGCAAGCAGACAAATGTTATGGTGACGAAGATCTTCATATCGTAAAATCCGTCTGTGTTCTCAAATTTTGATATCTACTTTATGTGCTTCCTTTCTGAACTGGACTCGCCCGGTACCGCAGGATGCGCTGGGCAGCATGGCTACAAAAAATATGAGGGTTTTTGTATAATTATAGAGATGCGCCCTCGCTGGATAGGGCTTCAGCAAATCACGAAATAGAATTATACAGCGTGACATAAATGGTACATGTATGATGGGCATCCCAGCACGGTATAATAAGAACAGTCGTCGAAAAGTCTTATACCCGACTATATTGAGTTCCATTTCTTCTTCCTCCCTGATGTAAATCATCGTAACGCCGCTTGGGTGCACGTTGTTTAATCAAACATTATAAATATACAGGCGACGAGTGCCACAGACAAGATGCTAAAAAGTGTGCCGCGATATATACCAGCGCGTATGGATGGCACAAGTATAATAAATAATTTCCAGAGGGTTAACAGTGCCAGTCACGTCTTATTGGTATAAATATACACATAAACATAAAGACGTTATACTGTAAAGTGAACACTGCTAAGTCCGGAGCTAATCGAGCTTGCATACGCACAGGTTCTGCTACGGTTTGCATAGCAACATTCTAGTTTCCGCCCGGTGAGACGTATACCTGCGCGTGCGTGTATGCAAGGAGTTGTGGTGCAGAATGAGAGCAAAACACGGTCGATGTGAAACAAATACAGATGTTTTAATCTCACAAGCGTCAGCAACGCTCGGACAGGCCATATAATTCAAATCTGCGCGGATGAACGCTCGGACAGATCATATAATTAAAATCTGGAGGCGAGGATGAAAAAGTATTACCCTCAAACCCGGAAGAATGAATATCCGAGTCATCATCGACATCTATATCCTTCGTGTATAAATGCTCAAAAATGTAATAATGTAATATCTCCACCCTGTTAGTAAATCAGGGGGCATTAGTATTTCCCCTCTCCCACCCCCTTCAATAAGGGACCTATTTGCTGCACCCACGTAGGGCATACATCTTGTCTAAATGCAATCGATACTCATGAGGAAGGAAATGAGTATAGGGAGAGGAAGAAAATACTAATAAATGTGCAAATGGAACTGAAATATTTTGAACAAATTATGCCAATCATGTAAATTGCAAGCAACAAGCAAGTGGTTATATACGAGTTGACGGATAACACCATTATGCGTCTACCATAGTAAGAAACCTACAGAAATAGTTATGTCTCTTTGCCGGCATTGGTAGTCTTTGGAGCCCAAGACATATTGCCAATGTAGTAATGCAAATGCCCATTGACTCGGTCGATTTCGTAATTAAATACTCGATTACCCATGAATTTGTGGACGGCATAAACAAAGAAGAGGAAAGCAAAGGGATCTCTATGTCTCTCAATGACACACGGAATGCGCGGTGCATAGCACCCCGAGAATGAAGTATCACAAACTGTCCAACAATAAGGATCGGCAATATTCGTTTGATGTGCACGTTGGAGCAAGCCGGTATACAACGAGTATAGATGGTGTGTCTCATTCGGTGCAAGATAAGGGTCCTTAACACCTTAAGGGCGAATTGCCATACTGCTCATACCGATCTTGTTTTCTAGGAACTTATTTTCACGTTTTCGGCAATAACTCAAGTTCTAGACATCCATTTGCCACGATTTTTCGCATATATTATATTGCGGAACTAGGTGGATGATATGACACTTCATTATCACTCGCACCGTATGTGCACAGATGAATATATGTGACCCATCATCACCATACTTAAGGAAATTCTGTTGAACAACTGTTGGGGGCATTTTTGGGCATGCGCCATGAACATGCCACCACTATTGACTTGATGTTATGAGTGGGCGATGGCGTATCATGGTGTATACCAATGGGGGCGGAAAATACCATATCCTTGATTTGAAGCCTTTAGAGCACTCTCCATAGAGTACGCTTTTGTCACCTGGCAGCAGAACACCCCTGCACTTTCCACAAAGTCCTTCACTCGATAAACCGAGTTTGGTGGACATTGAAGGGTTGAGGGACCTCGCCCAAGTCCCCAATATGAACACTAATACTTCATAAATATCCAATAGTTGACTACCGTGGTAGTTATGGATGTTTCCGCCCTCATACTGATCCCATACTGCTAAAAACGAATTCGCCCTTACGGTGTTAACACGGTAAGTAACCTTCTTCACCGGACATGCCCCCCGATCATAAGGTGAGCAAAATCGAGGCGACAACCTATCAAAATCTTTCGTGATGGTATGGTGTCTCACGATATAGTCAATAAATTGTGAAAACAAAGAAACATTCCGGTTGATGAACGGTCCAAACTCCTCGAAGAATAAATTCACACATGCACGGCTACGATCTCCTTAGAATTGTCGGAATGAAGCCCCCATGCATCAAGTGGGGACATGCAATGTGACTTCCCATAAGTGCTCGAAATTCTGTGCACAAAGGATTTATTAGCATTCTTACCAAGTATCGGAGTAACAAGAAATTTGTGCTAATGTGTGTCATTTGTCCATTTGAAAAATGCATGTGCATCCGAGAAGCCGGTCGAAGAAGGATGCATGTGACGTGCAAACCGGTCGCTCAAAATATTATTCATATTGACAGGTTGGTATGCATGAGCATATCGGCCGCAAACTAAATCAGATTGCATCGGCGGTAAGCAAGTTGGAAATATTGTTGAGCTCATTTGTGACATCTGAGTCAGTCGTGGTGTCGTTGAAGGCTTCGGGTGACAAGGCCAAGTGTCTCTTGAAGTATCGCCCGACTGTAAACTGGTACATAAGAAAGATGCATCAGTATGCATATTCGCATAAAAGTGTGAAATAAATGTACCAATTATGGAATGCTGATTCGGCAAGAATATACTTGGCAACTTGATGCCATCAACATCACTGAAGATAGCCATCTTATCATGTGCTTGTGAAATATTCACTCCAACAGAAGATATAAATTCTACTGGAGGTGCATATATTTGCAAGATAATAAACGGCAACATCCTGGCCGTGATCTCCTCTGGCTTGGAAATAAGAGAAATGTCAGCACATATGGCATGCGCATAGCTCGGATCCTTGAGCATAATGTCAAGATCGGGTATAACTGGAAAATGATTTGGTAAATGATTGATACAATTGGCAGGAGTAAACGTTATACTACGCTCACAGGATGAACGGCCAGAACTCTCACCAGGTGCCAAATCCAATGGTGTTGCAGTGGAAATCGGTACGTCAATACAACCAACTGTCGTAGCATGCTCATAAAACTTGGGAATGCTGAAATCGTGTAAAACACAATATATCTCAATCGGCCTGGCCGATTTCATTCCTTTAGCCATTGCTGATAAAAATAGCAACACATTAGGAATTATAACCTCCAATGTAGGTGCAGGAAGCATCGTGATGATCCCATCAGTTTTGCAAACAATCTGTTGAATTTCTTCGAGAATGTGGTTCCGTTTCTCAAGAGTCGCAATGTGCTCTATCATCGACTGGATCTGCTGATTCTGTTCTTGATAGCTTTGATGTATACCGGAAATTTTGTCAGCCAATAAGGTCAGCTGTGCATTCTTACCCTCTGCTTGTGATTTGCGCTTTTGTGGCTGAACACGCAAATAGTAGTTTTTGTGCCACATTTGCCATGCTTCTGCTCGAATGGGCACAATGGAATCAAAGTGTCGAGCTCGAGATCATGAACACTATAGCTGGCAATTTACCGGGTAAAGGATTTTGGCCCTTGGTAATACCGGGTAAAATACCGGTAATACTTTGAGTGGTATTACCGAGGTAATACTATTCTGGGATTTTTGGCAATAATTAAAACGATCATGGGGCATCACGCACACATTATTATTGGCAGCCATACAAGTGTGCTCCTAGAGGCTTTGATGTATGCGCAATCGATCTAAGAAGGTGGCGAGACCAAATTCGAATGTTGTCGCCACCAAAACGAACAAAAACTACTTTCCAGAAAGTACAGACAGCCGCCCCGATTTTGGGGATTGGTTACATGCTGCACTACTCTCGGGTGCCGTCACCTGCCGTACAAATGTGCTCCTACCTAGAGGCTTTGATGTATGTGCAATCGATCTATGAAGGTGGCTAGACCAAATTCAAATGTCGTCGCCACCGAAACGAACAAAAACTACTTCTCAGAAAGTACAGACAGCCGCCCCGATTTTCGGGATTGGTAATACCCTTACCCGGTATTACCAATGGTAAAATTTGGTATTTTGGCATGGGGGACGGTCAGAGTGTCCTAAGAAGGGTGAATCCATGACGGATATCTCTCGTGTTGCCACGCATGGATGTACTCGCGTTATGAACTGTTTAGACTTCGAGCACGTCTCACCCTCTCACGGAATGGGGATGTTGGAAATCGTCCTGGCGTGACGGCTGAGAAGCCGTCGATTTGATTTTTCCCCACGGTAAAATGGGTAAAATCGATGGTAATACGGGGGTAATACCCGGTAATACCCATACCCGGTATTACCGATGGTAAAACTTTTTGGTAACGTGCGGTAATACCCTCCTGCACTAGGGTAAGGACTTTTTGGGGCAAAGTAATACTTGGTAAAATACTGGTAATACCTATACCTAGTATTACCTTTGGTAAAATTCGTGCCAGCCATAATGAACACGTGGCTGTGCACTAAAGGCATGCACACAGTGTTGCCCCAAGGTGCAACCCCCATTTATAAGCTGGAGCATCTCTGGGGGTAAGGTATCTTTATATTGCTTCTTTGGCTCATCAGGATGTATAATATTCTTGAAAAAACATCCGTAACAGAAGGACGTCCGTTTGGCATTTATATCCGTACACGTGACATCAACATCGTGACTCTTCATGATTGAGCCAGCATCATCGATATAAACAGCGTGGGTATCAAGTAGAGCTTGCTGATCCTGAAATTGTTTGGCCCATCTCTCCATTGGTGGGAGGTGTGTAACCTGTTGTGACGATGGGTTAGGTGCACGGCGTGACGACGATACTCCAGTTGCATACTGCACATCCGCGCCACGAAGATCTGACGGTGTCATGTTTCGGGCAGCTGATAGCTGCATATTGGAACGATCGCCTGGATGCTGATGTGGTCCTGATGAGCTCGACTGCAATGTATATAAAGGAATTTATAGTAAGTGCAAAATGGAAGTACACAAATCTTTGCAAAACATATCGCTTGGTATAAATCCAAAATGATTGAGCTCACCAGGACATCGAAAGGCAAACTTATATGCAAGATTCATCAGCTTGTATTCATCATATAATTTGTCGGATACACAATAACGAGCCAAATGTGCCACGTATGTCATGAATTCTCGACAGTGAGAGAAAATCCGGTAGCCACGCACTAATTCCCCATAAAATATTTGATGGATCTGATCCACCTCATAATTAGAGAATTTATGAGGAAATTTATAAACCTCAAAACCCAAGGCAGTGCGTTTGTCAAAAATTGTGGTGTGTACCACGCCGGATCTTGTGACGTATAAATGCACGTCAAGATAATTCGCAACAGCGATAGAGTCTTCATCCGGTGTCAACAATGTAGGTTGAAGCGTCACACCAGTATAAAATATATGAGGGTGGTGTCAATGCCAAAACCGCAGCGCACGTGTGCCACAGATGCCATACAGCGCATGCCTTGTGTGCCACAGATGCCACACCGCGCATGCCTCGTGTGCCACAGATGCCACACACCGCATGTCTCGCGTGTGTCACAGATTCCACACCGCAGCGCATACCTCGTGTGTCACAGATGCCACACCTAGCGCATGCCCCTCGCGTGTGTCACAGGTGATGCCACACAGCGCATGCCTCGTGTGCCACAGATGCCACACAGCGCATGCCTCGTGCGCAAGGATGCGCGTGTCTTCAGTGGCATCTGCCACTTTGCCTGCTTCTTTGATAGCGGGTGTGTAGCGCACCGGGGCGAGCGACTCGTCGCATCAATAGATGAGGCGCGCGGCGCAGGCGAGCGACGTGTCGCATCAATGGAACGATGAGGCGCGCGGCGCAGGCGAGCCACTCGACTCGTCAATGAATGCAGTTCGCAGCGCAGGCGAGTCATTTGAGGACGGCATGCACCTGCGCGCAGGTCAAACTGAGTGCCGGGTACAAAGGCGGTAGGTGAAATACCGTCCAGTCCTTTGCTTGAGGTTTCTTGGCGCTTCGTCGGTTTTCGAGAGACGTCACCGCCTGTCGGAGCTTGTCGAGATTAGAAGCCCTTCGTGCCGCAAGCTCGCTGGTTCGGTGGCGGCGCAGTGCTGCCGTCTCCACAGCTCCCTCTATCTGCTTCAACGTCCGGCTCACCCAGTCCCGTCGGATGCCCTCGAGCAGGGGTGGCCCGCCGCCGCAGCCTGCATGGGCTCCTCGGGGCCGTCCAAAGCGACCGCGGAGTCCGTCCATGCGCCCACACCCGCATGATCGTCCATCTCGCATACCCGGAGAGGATACGTCACGCGCACCGGCAGTATCACCAGCACCACACGTTTGGTCTTCCGTGGCATTGCCAGCGGGCCGAATGCGCGAGACCTTGCAAGCCGCCCAGCCACCTCTGCAGCGCTCCCTTGAGCTCCGCGCTGACGAACACGGTGTCAGACTTGCGGTCGTCCTCGGTCCATGCCATGCCTTCCAGATATTTGATGCAGTATCGGGTGTCTTGTGCATGGTGTCCGCAAGTCGGAAGAGGTCGCGCGCCGAACTGGCTTTCGCGGTCGCCTTGATGTCGAGCACGTGACCCGGAACGCCCTGGAGCCGAGCTCGTATGATTGTCTGGTCCTCGCTTAGAGCTGGGGCGCCGCGGCCGAAATGCTCGAGGATCGAGGCACATTTTCACTGCGATCTCGTCGTCACCTTGTGCTTCTACTTGCTCACAGTGCGAGAGTCAGGTCAGCAGCGACCAGCAAGGCTTTTGGCTTTCGCCCCACCGAGCAGGCATCCAACAGGGGGGAAGGGTGTGGCCGCGACGTGGGTATCAATTGCAAGTTCGTTGGTCTCACGATCCGAAAGGCATACTGAGCAGTGAGATCGATTATGGGTGATTGGAAGGGCTGCGGGTCGCGAAGGTGCAGTCGAAGAGATGCGGGCGCTGGGGAGGCTGCGTAGGCATCGCACACTAGAAAGTGCACAGGTAAACGAACGAACGAAGCGGCACCCGGATATATGGCGTGTTCACTTCACATAGTGCAAATAAGCACTTATGAGGGCAGAGCTCGATTGTGGCCACGTGGATACTAGAATCCTTCAGTCTTTGTGACAGGACTGTAATTCCCGACAGTCCTTTCACAAGGACCGACTTTTCAATATTTTTTTCCCGATGCCTTAACGAGCTCCGACATGCTTGCCCCCCGCGGGCGGAAATTCCGTCAGGACTTGAAGTTTGTAGGCTCCGTTCTACAATGTCAAGTGGCATGCATGTTGACCGCCACAGTTGAGATTTCCCATGGGCGTACGCGTTTTTTTCTCCATGGTTTCTTGTCATTCGCCGTAATATAATGTATTCATCATTCATGCTACTTCAACCGATATTTTGAAGGCCGAGATGACCTCGGATCAGAATTTTGACAAGACACTGCAGAAAGAGGAGCTCGAGAACTTGACAACATAGGTAGAAGCGAGAAAGTCTTGACAGACGTAATTCTGCCTCAGTGCTTGAAATATTTCTGAAGTCGCCATGCTGAAATGAGAGAAAATTGGCTGTCAACTGTGGAAAGGGTTTTTGTATGAAGAAACTTTCAAAAAGTGATTTAACTTTGGCAAAGTATTGCAAGTCATTTCTGTCGGCTAAAAATGACCCAGATATCGATGTCAGATTTCTGTCAAAAATGACATTTGCTGCGGCGTCCTGATTCGATCAGTTTAGATCAAAGATACGATCTGAGGATAGCATGGCGCCATTAGCGATGAAATCGATGATCGATCGATCCAAGAAGATAGAAATACACTGTTGACGACTCGCCACTCTATATCATTTTCTGAACGTAAAAAACGGCTTCATAAGCTAATGAAGCCTAATTTTGACGAACCACTTTTCTGTTCCACTTGACTACGGTTGCGAGATTATCTGCGAACCGTGGCCGCAAATCATTATTGAAGATTCTATGGAGTTAGATACAATTCTTTTTTATCAGGAGCCAATTTCAACCATAGCCCCGAGCGCAAATACGCAAATGGTCCTTTGGAACGCGCCTTTGACGTCTAGATCGGAAGTTGGCTCCAATTCTTCACGCGTTTCCGCGACACGCGCTTTGCGAGAAATTGACTTAAATGAGATAAAGGACAGACTTGATACACATTTTTCAGAGACAAGTTTTGACGCGCTAGATGGGGAGCCTCTTCGGTGTTTGAACGGTGAAGTAAACAATACGCGGATTGCTGTGCGCAAACCTTACGAATCCGACATACGCAAGAAAAAATATGAAGGCGTAATATAAGTATCAAGCAGCGACGTTTGCAGGCTGACAGCATAGCAATGGCAGAAACTATGAAGTGCAACTGCAAGTTGCACTGCTGCCTGTCTTATTCATCGGCAGATATTAAGTGTTTTCGCGAAAACACTTTCAGCATGTCTCAAAAAGATAGGAAGGAATACTCCGTGAAGGACTTGCTGAAAAACAGCTTTCGAACAGAAGATAAATTCGACTTCAAATACTTTTTGAACAAGAAACAGGTATGTGTATTTGAACTCGTTCATTAGCTAATGAACGGGTTTTCGCCAAGGTACGGCAGTTGAGGCATTTTGGCAGGAGAAGATGTTCATTAGCTAATGAACGGTTTCTCGCTAAAGTACGCCACGTAGAAGCGCGTTGGCAGGAGAAGTTGTTCATTAGCTAACGAACGGTTTCTCGCCAAAGTACGGCACGTAGAGGCGCTTTGGCAGGTGAAGCAGTTCATTAGCTCATGAACGATTTCTTGCCAAAGTACGGCACGTAGAGGCGCTTTGACAGGTGAAGTTGTTCATTAGCTAATGAACGGTTTCTCGCCAAAGTACGGCACGTAGAGGCGCTTTGGCAGGTAAAGCAGTTCATTAGCTAATGAACGGCTTCTCGCCAAAGTACGGCAGTTCAGGCGCTTTGGCAGGTGAAGCAGTTCATTAGCTAATGAAAGGGTTTCGCTCGAAGCTATCGATAAATACTAACTTCGCTTTGAGAACTGTTCATTAGCTAATGAACTGCCTTTCCCCTTTGCAGTTCGCCGTGTATATCGTTTCTTTGAGTGGTATTTTTTTTTTCTGTAACAGGTGTGCTTTAAGTTCTACTATATGGCTTACGGTATCAGCTACGGGTATCTCTTCGACTGTCGGAAACGCGTGCTCGACGGAGGGACGACACACGTTTGTTCACGGATTGACGTACGAGGAAGACAACCACACGATTTCCCTGAAACGCGAGTCGGTGGTCCTCGCATGGATTAAGAAATACGCCGACGAATACGGACAACCCCAACCTGACAAAGCCGAGATTCACCTTTCGGATGGATTGACCATCGAAGAGCTGTGGGACGAGTACATCGAGGGCTTGGGTGAGAATGAGGAGAGCAAAACGAACTCTCTCAATTACTTCTACAAGGTATTTGACGAAGTTTGCAGCTCTTGGCTTAAGATTGCAGATCTTCACATTGAAATACCCCCCCTCCCCCCAGACTCTGTTTTCAGGTCCTGGGTTGGACCCCCCCCCTAGACCTCGATATTTTGCCTTGGGGG
>LGRX02034642.1:36834-60240 GCA_001247695.2 Cymbomonas tetramitiformis
GTACCTAAGAGAGCCAATGAAATAAGAGAAAACCGATTATTTTGCCAGCTAGCTTTTCTCATCCTTAAGTGTGAAAAACCAGTTTTTCTCGTATTGGATTCGCAGCACATCCTCACTTCGAAAAACCGCCCACCACCGTGATGGACGACAAAATAAGTTCACAATTGCGGCAACTTCTTGGTGATGTTAGGGAAGGTCTACTCACACAAGATGAATTTTCTGACATCAAAGCCGTACTCTTAAATAAGACCTTTCTCGGGATTTTGCTATATTTTAAGAAAATGTCTTGGGGCCTAGCCAGCCTCCATATTTCTTATTTTTGCCCATCTCTTAACTTTTAAAACCAGCCAGCGTTTCTCCTAAACTTGTGACCGACCCCCCAAGCCGGCTGGTTTCCTAACGTAGAATTCTCTTAACGGTCAGCACTTACTGTACGTGTGGCATCAAGTAGCTATGTGGCCAAATTGCCTAATCATCACATATGTGTCGATAACACATGTCAGAATGCATTCTGGTCAAGAAGGCATTCAGAACATCTTCCGTGTATCTTCCGAGAAGACTGTCATTTGTATGTCTTCCGGGAAGATGTCTTCCGAAATCCGGAAGGCATTCTGCACATCTTCGGCACGTCTTCCCCGAAGAGTGTCTTCTGGTTTCTAGAAGACGTTCCACTCAGAAGACGTCTTCTGGAAACCAGAAGACATCATGTCTACGAAGACGTCTATGAGACGTTCAGAAGACGTCTTCTGATTTTCCCAGAATGTAGGGTGAAGCGAAACGAATGGTCGGATGCGCTGTACTTGGTGAAGGTGGAGGCGCGCACTCCGTCAACTCAGCAGCTACAATGTCGCTATTTCCAACCCAAAAAGTACACCGAAGTCAAGAAGAAGTACCTCGGCAAGCATCTTGCGAGTCACCTAGGAGCTTTCGCAGCGCCACCGGGGCGCCGACCGTCTACCGAGACATTCGATAACAAAGAATGAAATAGCGCTGACATAGAATGTGGATGCGAATGACCCCCAACGGAGTATACCGAACGAGCAATACAGGCAGATAGTCGTCGCTTTGCTTGCACAACATTGAACCAAACAAGCGCGCAAGGACCTAGGTGACTTGAATGAATCGGATGATTCCGATGAAGACGAAGCTTTTGATAATTACGTAGCAGCACCAGTAGCACCCGATGTGGACGCGTAAAGCAAGACTGAAGAATAACATGTAAATGATATGTATATAGCATGTGTATAGATTCCAAGTAAAAAGTTTTTTTTGTGTTTCCACTCCTCCTAGATTTCGAAAAAGTGCATTTGACCTCGATTTTGTACCATAACAACCATTAAATCTAATGCACAACCTGCACTTGCATGTTCTTGACTGTTAAAATGCGGATTTTTAATCCTATCATGAGGTAAATAAGGCAATATCATTTTCACATGAGAATGTCATTTTCATCGAATAGTGTGTTAAAATTGCATTTATACAACTGCTTGAAAAAGTGACATAAATTGTTATCGCGATGACGTTTTTGTCTTTTTCCCAAGCAATCGGCAAACCTATCATACGATGTCGGATGCCGGATTTTTTGCCTATCATACGATCTCGGGATAAATTGAAGCAAAAACGTTTTTCCAGGATCCCAAAATCGGGGGTTAATTTGCGGTAGTATGCTAACGTCATGTTTGGCTTATTGTTTGAGCCCATATATTCCTTCAGAAGTACGAGACTGTTGCGTGATTTATCACTAAAATCTTGCACCGTTTCGCATGCCACACACAACGATTTGATTGATTTGGAATGCTCTTCGTGATTTCGTGCTCCGTCACGTGAAGGCAATATACTCGTGTTTGACAATGTTGTACACTATCTCAATATGCAATTATGCATGATTGCCACGGTATTTCATTTTCGTTCCACCGCTTCGTATTGTCGCTGGGGAATCTTTTCTGCCAACTGAGCCTTATTGACTCCACGTTATGTGTCTTACATTGCACAAAAAAATGGTGTGCATTGTCAGATGCGAAGTTTTTGGACGGTCCACAGGTAACTTAGGAGCTAGAACCGAATTTGTCCAGCGCCGTCGTTTCGATGCAAGAAACTCTGTCGGGGAGCTAGGATAACGTTCACCCTTCGAACATTCCGACGTGGTTACATACTTGACAAAAATGAACAGTCCGATCAATAAAGTTGCAACGGTTGAAATGGCTATAAAAGAATGTCGATATGTTCAGTACGAGGACTTTGAAGCAAAAGATTCCTACCGAATCCGTAATCCATAATTATTATTTTTTAGGTAGAGGCCTAAAATATTGAATGTCCAAGAAATCTGTCGATGTGGCGCAATAAGCTGCCGTCTCTGGCTATCAAGAATTCGGTGCTGTAAATTTATTCATCGGCACCGTTCGCTGAAAATGTAGAAATATCTGCATTTAATCGTGCGCACCCGCGAAAAAGGTAGACTAAAATAGAACGCGGCATTCGACTGCTACGTTGTATTTTTAGAGAAATGATTTGGTTTGGGCTGAGTGGGAGATTCGCCTCTCACTCTGTAGATGTCATCGCAACATTCTGAATTCGCTTTCCTCGTTCATGTTTCGCTTTCGCCATACGCATTGTCGCAGACGCCAATTGTCTCGGTCGGGGGAAAATACAGCGCTGCATGTAAGTTAATAACTACGGACTTTCATGTTATCACCAAGCGCTTGCCCCCCCCCAAACTGACCCAGAGTGCAGTGAACTACTGATTAGTGTAATGATTTATGAATGAAAAGCACTTTGTTTGTGTCTGATTTTATCAGCTATTCCTACTGAGAATATAGACACCTTCATTGCTGGGAATGATAACCATTGTCGCAGCTATTGACGGTTTCAAAACCCTGAATTGCCGCGCGCTATACCCAAACGAACGCGCCAAACCACAGCGAGGTGTGCGGTGGAGCGGACAATCAGTGCAATTTATTTTGGACAAATATCACATATGAGATACTATCATCCCCAGTGCTTCCTTCACCCGATGCGCATGCTCGTTTGCAAGTGAGCGCGCGGTTGAAGGAAGAAACCCTAGCGGAAACGTGAACGCGGTTAGCATCCGCGTTTCCGCTAGAGGTGACATTGCACTGTGAAGCACTCAGTATGTAAGTGTTTATTATGCGTATGTGATGTGCGTGATATGCGCATGCCGTGCAGTATGCGTCCCTGCTGGGCGTGAGTCGAGATGGCTGACTCGATTCGCGCCCATTACCCCCATTCACAATAACCGTCCAGCAACCTGATTACTGGACGGATCTTGCGCGCGCAAAAAATATGTGGTTCCCAAGACACCTAAGATTTAATATGCAAACTTTCGTTGTGTTTGGCATACGGTAGCATGCCGAACGCAACACCCTCAGGACAGCTACCGCGCACGCAATGATGGCGAAAGCAAGTCGCTGTCCAGATAATGAGGAAAGGATTGTTTTCCACTGCGTTCTTATGCGTCAACGCACATCACTGACGTGGACCCGAACGAAGTCATCACCAGATCATTCGACGCGATTTTATTCCGTTTATATTCTGTGCATCGCTGAAATATTATTGGCCGAATTACATTACCGGGCCCTCACTGGCCAAGGCATTGGCATGGCACACGCACATATTGATTTTTCGTCGGCCATCGTCAGTCATTTTATATTTTAGGATACTATAGTATGTGAAATCGTAAAGCGTATCCGTTTGCCCGATGTGTTCTTACCGAATCTTTTTAAAAATACAATTTATATTGCACTCCCTTCTGACGACTAAATGCGTGGACACACCGGACACCCCGATCGGAGGGGCTTTTGCGTTCTGTCCCAGCGCTTTCAGCCGACGATGATGGGAGAAATGGGGCAATCATCGTAAAAGTGAAATTTAAAGTTCCAGGTCACAATCGCAATAGATTGTGATCGCGGCTTCATAATTGGTCGTCATTCTAATTTTCCAGTTAAAACGTTCCATGATGGCAGTCACCCGTATCTTTCATGCCATTTCACCATCTCCACGAAAACATTTTGGGTTTCGGAGGCCTTCCCGCACCCCTTTTCGTAAGCTTCCGAAACCCATCCAACGGTTGTTTTGGCTTCCGAAAGTGGGCGTCGGTCTCAGTATTCATTCCTAATTAATGGCATCTTATTGGGCTCGTCGATACCTTTGATTTGATATATTATATGCTGAATACTCCAATCGGAATCACTTTTGCCAATGTAAATACACTCTCAGAACCTTCCGAAACCAGTTTCTGAAGGTTCCCAAACCAAATTAGGGGTTTCGGAACCTATCTTCGAAAGTGGGGCTTCCGAAACCGGGTCAGAGGTCCCGAGGGAGATGTGCCCTTTGGCACCCAGATAAGTTTACTCTGGTCATCCAGGATCAATTGTAATCCCTGTCCCTTCAGCCTCCGAGCTTCAGCCTGTTCCTCCGGATCGTGCCAGGTCATCGAACTCGCTGACGTCATCATCAAAGTCACATTCGACGGGTGTGTCATACTCCCATTCCGGACTGGCAGTGACAGTGTCATTCTCGATGTCAGTAGTGCCCGTGTCATCGACGTCGTCAGAATCTGACAGCTTCTCCTTACTCCAGGCGACAACACCTGCACCCGAATCGTCACTGTTTGTAGGCGTCGATTTCTTCGGACGACGACCGTTGTATGGAATTCCGCGATACTCGTCAGTCTCAGTCGAATACATACGAACATTACTGATAGGCAATGAGAATGGCGCTACTGGCTCTTTCGCTCGAATGGCGTCTTCCAGAAACCATCCACCACCCCTCTTACGCTCCCAGCGGCGTAGCGCTCCGGAAGGCATGCCAATAATATGTTGCCAGCAATAGGCGGTCCTATGCGCGCTCTCCATAAAGTACGCAGTCAATGGTTCTGGGGTCCCGTTCGGTACCCATTTCCATTGAGCTGCCCAACTGTACAGAAGTACAATCTGCCAATTGTACGGCTTAGATGTACCACTGACCCCTGGCACAAGCTGTCTCAGGCGTAAATTTGAGAGAGAGAGAGAGAGAGCTCCCCGATTTACGCCTCTAGCAGATCGATCCCAGATCAGTAGCAGTGTTCCCTGATCGTTAGATCTAGGGCTACCGTTCGGGACGCGCGATCGGTCGGCCGAACTATCGGCTGTGAGAGTGCTAAGCCTGACCGGCCATCTTGGCAGTTCACTTCTCTCACTTCAAGCCCTCAAGTGCTTGGCACCGTTCTGCTTTTTCTTTTGGGCTTTCACTTTCTGAAGCAAGAAAAATTTACGTTATTTTCGAGATGGTTCCTAAAAGTCTACGCTGTACAAAAGGCAATATAAAACAGAATCGATCTAGGTCACCCAACTTCAGCTTTCTACAGAGCTGTTCGTGTCCAGACTACTTACCACATTCAAAGTCAAAGCAACAATTTTTTGGGCAGCAGACAATAACACAATATGCATACGAGGTGTGTATGCTATCAAGTACATTTAGAGCCGATACATGATGCAGGCAATAACTTCATGGAGTGTAAATTGGATACTCTGTCATATTATAGTCTCCGTACATCATACCACAATATACGGTTGGTTCTCAAAAATTGAATACACTACCAGGGCAAGCATTACAATGATTGCACACTGAATGTACAGCTTGCAAGCCCAAGCGCTAACGACTCGTGACCCTGTGCCTATGCTTGGCACATAAAGTTGGCCGGGAGACCATCGTGGTTCTCTTGCCCACTAACGCAATTGAAGGGCCCTGGCTCGGGGGTGCAGAAAACCACACCCTCCGAAGCCGGCATCGCACTGTCACCCACACCACTCTCGGGAGTATCTATGACACGCCATTCCCAACGCCCAATGCCAGTGCCGTTCAGCCAGTGCCACTGCCGGAGTCCAAGGCGGCCATCCTGAAGCATAAAAAACAGCTCCTGCGACACAGCATTGGTAACTCAGTTCTGTTCATAGCAGCATGTTTGACTGTCACCCTTTTCTTCTTAACTAACTCGTTACAAACCTACGTGCAGTATTAGGATAAGACACATTGAAGGATGGTGCATTTGGCTTGGGTCCCACAAGCCCCATTTCCCTCATAATCGCTCGGCAGGGTCCCACAAATGCACAAGCAGTGGCCATGCACACTGCATATCCCCTCAGAATGCTCAGACCAATCCTTAACACTGGCAAGGAGATACTGTCACACTCTCCTAGTCAAATGCAGCAATCTGATTGGTTGGATGCATCAGGAAAGTGACATGTGAGATGTAACATCATCTTTTTGTGTACGACATCTCTGCTGGAGTTTTGGAAAAGCAGATGCCACGAGAAAAAGTGTTGCCTTCTTTATTGCTGAAGTGTTGCATTCATTTAAAATCGTTCATCACAACGGGTGTCTCTCAACGGCTCACAGGAATTCATGCCCTGATAGGGGTGACATTCTCTCTTTAACAAGGACCAGTTCCCAGGACAGCGCAATGTGACATTCGACAGCGCCGCCTTGGCGGAATTAAGTATGGGCCTCAGCATACACAGGCACCACAGGCGGCTTCAAGACAGGTGCGGCGAGCCTCGGTGCCCACCTGAGTGCTCAGCATAATCCCGCGAATAGGTGCCACGAGTGGGATCTGGAACTTGCTAGCCTTGCCCTTCTGCCTGCTGAGGAGGTTCTCGCTGCCTTCACTGACTGCCGCGGATCCAGCAGGGTCTCCAGGGATAGGGTGGCCGTGGTCTATCCACTCCCACATACCCTCTGCATTCCAGCACTCCCCCGAGCCCCACAAGCAGGTCAGCAGGTGGGGGCACTTCCACACTCCCTTTGCATCTCAGCACCCCACCGAAGTCACACGAGCACGCTAAACTCTAATGCCACGACGTGGCAGCTCCAAGGGCACCGGTAATTATGAAGTATCAAACTGAAGGACCGAGTTGTGAAAAAGGCATCCAGGCATTACTCTCGGGAGAACCAAGGAAGCGATGCGTTGCGCACGACTAGATCCAGGACATCGGGCAAGTCGCTTTGGGCTCTGGCTCACCATCGGTACGGTAGAGCTCACATGCACTCCCATCCACCGTCACCACAAAGACAGATCGGTCATTGATGGAAGGCCCCGGGGCGGCTGCCAAAATGCCAGAGGCAGTGGGTGCCAACCCATGCTCAACCCACTGCCAGGACCCTTCTGCACCGCCGCCATGCGGCTGCAATCGTCACATACCCCTTTTCTCAGTGCTGGAGCGAGATTCCTGTTCTCAGCGCTGGAGCGAGATTCCTGGTCTCAGCGCTGGAGCGAGATTCCTGGTCTCAGCGCTGGAGCGAGATTCCTGTTCTCAGCGCTGGAGCGAGATTCCTGCTCTCAGCGCTGGAGCGAGATTCCTGTTCTCAGCGCTGGAGCGAGATTCCTGTTCTCAGCGCTGGAGCGAGATTCCTGTTCTCAGCGCTGGAGCGAGATTCCTGTTCTCAGCGCTGGAGCGAGATTCCTGTTCTCAGCGCTGGAGCGAGATTCCTGTTCTCAGCGCTGGAGCGAGATTCCTGTTCTCAGCGCTGGAGCGAGATTCCTGTTCTCAGTGCTGGAGCGAGATTCCAGTTCTCAGCGCTGGAGCGAGATTCCTGGTCTCAGCGCTGGAGCGAGATTCCTGTTCTCAGCGCTGGAGCGAGATTCCGGGCCTCCCGGAGACACCAACACCTCAATACGGGCCTTAGGCATCGTATTCAGTCTTACAACAAGAGAATAATGCAGTGCAGCCAAGTACGCTCGCCATGCTCAGCTGGGTACAGAGCTGCTCCACAGGCTCTGATCAGGAGGCAACCCTGCAGGGAGCAAGCCTCACCTGCCACTGTCGCTCCACCAGTTCCCCGCTTTCGGTCCGCAAAAAGAGGCTGCCAGCAGTGCTGCCAGCGGACGGGCGCACAGTCGTGCCCGGCAGTGGCGAGAGCACTATGCTCGGGTTGCTCTGTGTATCCCAGCCACCACAAGCACTCCCCCCTCAACCGGGTGCCGCTTACAGAGACACAGCAAAACAAGCCCCTCATGTAGTAGCCAGCTGCGGCAGCGCAAACGCGACCAGTCACACAGGCCCCCAAGAGGTCCATCAAGGCGTCTTTCATCCGAAGCAGCCACGGGTGGCAAACGTTCTGGCCTCCCCTTCACCACTGGCACCACTGGAGCTGTGCGAGAGGGACACCTGGCGCCGCCCGAGGCTACTGCATGCAGAGCCGCCTGCTGGCAACGGAAGGGGATCGTATCCAGCTGGCATCTACGCGGCGCGGCTTTCGAGGAAAGGGAGGCCACACCTCGTGGATGGTCCATGTTTGGGTTGCAGTGTTGTACTGGTACAGCCGCCCGTCTTTACCGATACAGAACACGACGCGCGGGCGCAAAACCTGCGAGTCTGCGATGGCCATCAGGGGCGCTGCCTCCGGGCGGCCCAAGCACCGCCACTCGAGGGACCAGGCCGCCACGCTGAGCTCTTTGAGGGCCCCGTCCGCCCCGATGAAGTACTCGCAGTCGTCAGAAGCCTGATCACGTGCCACCATCCAGGCTCTCTCAATATCCATTCCATTCCGCATGCTTGCCCTCCCTCCGCATACGCCACCCGGCTTGCCCTCCCTCCGCATACGCCACCCGACTTGCCCTCTGTCCGCATACGCCACCTGGCTTGCCCTCCCTCCGCATACTTCACCCGGCTTGCCCTACTTCCCTCCCGTCACTAATAGGCTGAGTGTCTGATTCGATATCCAGATGAACAGGAGGGCTTGAGGTCGCCCCGAGGCAAAGACTCACCGGAGGACGGGGCTGTTGGCCACCCACGTTGCCCGTCAAACTGTCAGTGGCACTAGCACCGATCACGGGAACAGTGCCACCGGCATATTTGTCATTCTCATCAGGACCCTTCGTCGCTCGCTTCACCTTCTGCCCGGCTTCCAGTGCAGAGGCCTTTGCAGCCTTCGGGCTGTTGAATACCGGAGGCAGGCCGATGTCGCGCCATCTTAGTCGGTTACCGTACCGCTCGCGCATACACACGTGGCCCTCAGTGTCAGCCGCAAAAACCGAGCGATTATACACCGAGTACAGGGCACTAAAGATGCCATCGTACTTGTGCCGCAGCCACACCCTGACGCCCCGACCCCAACAGTCCTTTTCGTGAACACACAGCTAACTTCACCTTCTCACCGCACCAAAGCTGTTTTTTCCCGTTCTTTAAACGAGCTCAGGGCGACAGGAGTATTCTAATCGGTATGCAACGGATCTCTGGAACAAGGAAACTTTCCAGTTCCAGAAGGTCGGGCTATCAACTAGAAGGTTGCATGGCTCTCGTTCCGAAGCTCTAACTCTGAGAGGCTTAGGATCAAGACACCGAAAGCAGTTTCGGCACTGCCCAACTGTTGAAGAGATATGGAAAGCGATATGGAACGCAATGATCCCAGCATACTTTCTCTATTGAAAGGGCATACAATAATTGCCCCTGCCTTGCCTTCTCAAGGCGCATATCACGAGGGAGAATGGATGGAGGAAAAAAGGGGCTTCACACCAGTTGAGGCCGTTCCAGTATCGCTCCACGGCCCCACCACTAGGTGCCACCATGAAAAGTGAGGCAGAAACCATAGCTCTCAATCGGAAAGATGAGCCAGCACTTCCCGTCCAAGGAGCACTCACAGCTGCTGCCGCTGGGACTTTGCTCTTGTCTCTCTTACCCTGCGCTCCTTTCTTCGCGGCTGCATTCCACTCCAATCCTACAATAGTCGTGAGTTCCTCTTCCCGCGATCTCGCAGGCAAGAATAACTTCGAAATCCTATTTTAGGTCACCACTGAAGTCAGGGCCAAGATGGTGTGCAGGGGAGAGAGAGCCATGCCCGAGAGCCACAGTGTGCAGCTCAGGCAGCGAGCTCTTCTACTTGCTTAGTGCAGAGTCCTGCAACTGTGGAAGAAGATGCGCACAAGGGGGGGTCTCGACACCTGTGGTTACTGGCGTTGTCGTAGGCAAAGGTTGCGCAGGTGGCAGTCCTGTTCCTTCAATAGTGCCTTCCAGGCAGTTGCCGGGTCCCTCAGCGACCGTGCAATATTCAGCATTACCGCCCTCTGACTCTGGCACTTCGTACACAATCCAGCCCTGTCCCCAAACATACATGGTTAAGAGTCTGAAGTGAGAGTAAACTTGTGCTAGTCAAAGTTGTCTGTATCAGCCACTGTTTTTTTGGTTGAAAAACTCATTAATTCGCTACGGGTGTAGGATTTCCTCTATTAAATTCGGGATAAGCATGTTGGTGAAAATTATAGCACTGCTGGTACATTTACACTGCTTACTCGTCACCCATCAGCTGTAGGTTCAGGTAGAAGGGTGTATGGAGATCACACGTAAGCCTAAGGGACTGATCGCGTACCTCATACGAGCCTGTAGACGCATCGGCTGTTGATCGACGTCGCTTCCCACTTGTTTTTTCGTCGCTGCCACTTGATGAACGTAGCGAGCGATCAGCCAAGCGTCCTGTGGAGACAGCGGTGTCAAGGAACTAAATGAGGCGTGAAAATAAGAGATAGGCCGACCTTGCAACAACCTGAAGGAAGCTGCGGCTGTGTGCTTCCAAAGAGCACATCATTGTACGCTCCGGTCTTCGCCGGAACGGGGAGGCTTGAAGATTACGTCATAAGTGGGGAACAGGCAAAGTTCGAGTTTGTGATTACCGTCGTTCAGCATAAAAACTTGTCTTGAAGGGCGACCAACAAACATAGGTGAAACTGGTCGCACATCCATGCCAGCAACTGAGACAGGATCTTGCCAGATCCACTCCCCTCCGTTGCGGTCAACCCTGAATAGACACAGTCCACCGCGTCATCGCTGAGCCCTATTGCAAGCGGAAATTTGTCAAGTTTCGAGGAGTTCCCAGAAAATGGTTACTGTCCTCGAGAGACCCCTGAGCAGTGTTCAGGCAAAGTATGTAACTAAAGAATAACCTCGAGTATTTACAACCCTTAAAGATACCAGGGTGTACAGAGGGGAGCATTAATATTCAAGAGAAGAGAACTACTTTGAGAGTTACTGACCTGTATGCGAGAGTGATCATTCGATGAGAGGTTGTGAAAGCTAAGACGACAATTGGGGGTGGTGTGGATCCCGAGGTGGTTATGCCAGAGATGCTGACGGAGGCGCCGTGATGCACATCTGGCGCAGATACAGCTTGCGTTGGACCGGTAAGAAGGATCCCTTTCGGAGCCTGAAACCAAGCAAACGTGACTCTGAGCACGGATTGGAACGCGGTTCACGAGAAAAGCACCAACCAAATGCAACCAAGAACGCATGCCAGGGATCAACGATCGCAAAGATAGAATTTGATCTCAGCTTAGTGCAACAACGTGTTGCAGGACTGCGGGAAGGAGGGTTGAAAACAGTGAGGAAGCTACGCCGAGGGGAACCAGATGGGAAAGTTCGCGAACCTGGTGGACGTGCCAACGCCACCGTCCTTTATCGAAACGCCGCTCGTAGAGACCTCGACCGTTTTCCATTCTCAGGAACAGTGAGCATCCTGCAAGAGAAGTGCCGTCGCTCTTGCCTACTCGAACCTGCACGGGCCACCTCCAAAAGATCGTTGATCCGCCACCAAAATTGTGCAGAGAAGAGGTTTTGCCATAAGACGCGAAAGGACTAGTTCCACTAATCACGCAACCTGACGAGCGAGGACAAGTTTTCGTTGGAGGTCAGACAGCAACACACCGCAGAAGCCGCGTTCGCTGCGATCGGGGAGTCTATTGACGCAGAAGTTCCTCCACCGCGACCGTGGTGCTTCCAACGAAGCTTTTTAGCTTGGCTGCTTTCCGTCGGGGGTTCGTATTCATAAAGCTCACCGTCGGTGCCCTGAGGAGGGAAGTTACTAATTCAACTTATGTTGAACGTAGCACAACGTTGACGAAAGACGAACCCCTTCTTTCGACGCAAAAGCCATCCGGAAGCAACAAGCCAAACTTTACACCCAAAGAGAATAGTTCAGGCAACATCAACGAGATTGCAGGAAAGTAAAGGTTAGCCCAGTCATAGAAGTCAGGGAGAAAATAATTACCACTGCGAAGACAAGGTTCGGCTGGACCGAGCCAGTATCAACAACCTCCGCGAGTGTGACGCCAGCAGGATGTTGATGATTCATCCACTTCAAAGGCCGCAGCGACTGCAGCTCCCACCTGTTAAAGCGGAGCCACGTCACAATCTCCAAGCGTTGCAGCAAGAGGACGCGCATAGCAGCAAGAGGTGGGGTTAGACTCGCCACGTTCTGCTTTCGTGAATTTGATAGGGTGGAAGTGAAAAACGGAATATGAATAACTACTTGTCAGGAAATATGGTGTTCCCAAGAAAGGGACTAAATTGCAAGGGAGCACTTCGTTCGCCAAACTTACAGATGCCCGGAAAGGGTAGTAATAAAGAAAGATTGTCTTGGGACACTAGCTGCTCCAGCCCCGCGCAGCTTGATTGGAGTCTGTGGCCCACAACTGCACAAAGCGGAGCAGTTAGTGCAAGGCAATTTGGAGGCTCGCAGGGACGTTCAAAGCTAGTGAAAAACGGTGAGATACTTACTCTCGCCAAAGAAGCTTCCTGTCACGGTCATTCATCAAACGATGGTAAAGGTTGCCTTGTTTGCTAACGACAATAATCTGCGTCACGCCAGTTTGCATTTGTGAACTCAGCGATGTTAGCATAGAAGGACTTCCTCGAGAAACAGAACGGAGCCACCAACGCTAACTGTAGAAATATCAAAAGAGAAGTGGTACACAAGAAGTTTCCAAAATTACCGTGTGATTCAAATAGTGCAGTGAGACCGCGCTGTCGGCTTCGTTGGGCATTGTATGAGGAATATATACCCAGTGCATGCCATTCCAGAAGCGTTCAAATACCGAACCACTGGGTCCAATGATCCAGAGAGAAACATCTGAGAAGCGCATCACCGCTCCTGAAGGTGGCTGTGGCTCAACCACGTCCTTAACTGCCTTAGTCCCTTTTTGTTTCGTCGATCTGTCCAGCGGTTTATCCTTTACCCTTTCTCGTTCCTTGTTTTTCTGTTTTCCTTTGCCCTTCTGGCTGCCCTTCTCCTGCTCGCCTGAGTCTTCTGAAATTTTACCGTCAGAGTCGGAATAGGAGACGCCCGCGGAGTAACCGTCTTCCGATTCGTCGTCTTCGTCCCTGCGTGGCCAATAATGAAGACTGGGTCACCGGAGGGGGTACATAGAGTCGAGTATGCTCGATCCTTAGGAAAATCAACAGTAACACCGCAATGAGTATGCTCGATCCATGTAGAGCATAGTCGTGGAGTCAATACAGTGCACATCTTGGTCACGACTTGACCAGCCGGCAGCGATCGCCCCGAGAGGATAAAACTTACTTCAGGACATCAAAAATACAGACCTTACGACCGTAATCTTCCGGATACACTTGTGAGAAACATGTGGGACCATCTGGACACCGGAGACTCAGCGAAAGCAGAAAGCACGTACGTGGAAGCTGAGCACTTCGAGGATCGATTGATTCCTCTGCAGGACGGATCGGGACTTCCGGACTGATGATCTCCTGCTGGGCTGTTCCCAGAGTTCGAAAGGTCAGGAGCGTCGGAATGAAGCGTGCGCTCCTGCAGGATCCACAGCAGAAAGAGCCAACAAATCAGCAGAGAGCTCACACTCATCGGCTTGCAAGATTCCGACGCAGGGTTCTTCCCCCGTGCGAGGAAGTGCCCCAGTTTGGTGCACAGTATTCCGGGCACACGACGAATCCTAAGAAGGGTGGCCGTCGAGCACTGGTATCAACACATCTCAGGGACATCTCGGAGAGCCCGGATCAGGGAAGGCAGATAGCGGACTCGGGACACAGTTCTCTAGGAAAGGGAAGGGGAGATATGCTCGCAGGTCGAGGTTCTTTGAACCTTGACCTAAGTGCTTCCTGTGAACTCACGTTTCGAACAACTGAAGAAGGCCAATCGTCCAGAATTTCTCTCGGCTCGCGCCCGTCATACGAATCCTGGTGAAGGCTCCCTGTAGTATCATAACAAGCACTTCAGATATGCTAATGAGTATTGTATCCCATAGTATTTAAGGCTGGTAACCTAACAAACTTTTTCGACACCCGATTTTGGAAGGGATCGGCCTGCGAACCTGGGCCGACTTCCGCGGCAGGGGACCATTTTGGTGTCCATTCGTTATTCTCCTGCAAAGCCAAATATGACATGAACTCAGTGACTCACGAGGAACGCCTACAAAAAATGAACACCAGACGGAATAAATAACTGCGTAAACGTTTAACTGAAATCACTGATCAACCAACGGATCCTGAACAAAGTGAGCTGGCATCGGCTGGGGCAAAAGTCATATGACCCGCTTGCGAACCTTATTGTACACCCACAGCCATGTTCCATTAGCGAGAGTCGAGTCATCGAATCCGGGGCTCGTCCAGCCTTCACCACCCTCGCGCAACCGGGCCTCGTCTAGGTTTTGACCGCCCTGAAATGAAAACATACTTCAGTCCAGATTGTGAAGAATGGCCCGGAACCAAACATTTTATCGCCGCATACCTGGCTGTCGCTTTGGCCATGTACAGCTGGGACAGCACAGTGTACCCGAAGCAACAAGATTGTAACTTTCACAAAGATGTTTCTTAAACTCCCGGGCCTACCCAGAGACTTCATACTTTTTTGCGTGAAAACGTGGGTAAGCCCACACGCCCAAGAAGCTCAAGGCGTATGGGCTTGTACGGAAAAAAATGGACTACTGATAATTCGTTCCACGGAATGTTGTCTTTCAAAGCGTAGATGATCGTTCACTGCAAAAACAGCTGCTGTCTTCATCAAATTCAATCCACACGAGCGGAGGTGACTCCCAACGTGAACGTGAACGTCTCAAGTCTTGTCTGATCACCAATGCCATGCCATGCCATCCGGATCCGCATCGCATGCCAAGCCATGCCCATCGCATTAAAAAAAGGCATCCGCGACTATCGACGTTTATAAAAGACTTCTCACTTTTGTTATTGGTACTTCTCACTTTGACGTTGACTTGACGATGACGTTCACTTCATCTTCACTTCAGTCTACTGTGGGTCTGTGGCTGGTGATGGTGTGGTGGGCGTCACCGGAGAGTTCACTGTTTATAATTATTAGACGAGCTTCACAATCATCAAGTGTCAGTGTGTCACTACTAGGCTTGGTCGATCTCAATTTTGTCACAGGCCTCTACGTACTGTAGGGTCTAGGCCATCTGAAATCTGAACGTTCGATCATCTCATCGTTCGTTTATATTCTATTACAAAGAATCCAAACAGTGAACGCTGCGCTGAGGGTCGCTGACTAAACCATGACCATGACCGACGCTGACAGTGTCATCATTCCGCTCTGCCATTCGCGGTTTGTTTGTTTAAGCTTTAAGGTAAGCGGTATCGCCAGCGCCAGTTCGCCAGTTCGCCAGTTCGCCACTGCATTCGCGTACGTGTGCCGCGACGCGACGCCACCCAGACGTTATGGCATGGCAGACGCGGTGTTCAGAGAGACAGAATTGCAATCGTCAGAATAATAAAGCCCGGTTACTAATCGTATCGTGCCAGTGCCGTCCGATCGCAAAATTACGTCAAATATTCGCCCTCGCCTGCATGTGCATTTGCACTGTACGTGTACAGTAGGGCGTTAACCAAAGCATCTAAACAATCTACAATGTAGAATGTTTAGTAAACGTGAGCTCTTTCCGTTTGTCTTTCATACGATCATCGTTTTACAACCTCAACGGGCATTGCAAGAGTCTCGTGAAAGGCGGGGCAGGTTGCTCAAAGGAACCTTCGATAAACTTCCACGCCTTTATTTCACGAACGCCCACTGCATTTGACACGCATACATGCCTTTCCACTTGTATTGCTACAGTCTCAGAGTGTTCCTACTGTTGTGGCTGCTGCGCATTGGTTGGAGTTGCTCGAGCTTCGACTTGAGCGTGCCCGCAAACGGGCTGTTATCGGAGAGCAACTTATGTTTCCAGGTGTGCCCCAACGATCGATTATGATATCAGATGATGCCCTCGCCCAATCCTGCGAAATAGTGATCGAGACATCATCCTTTTAGGTCGGAGTTAGAAACACTTCGCGTGTTTAAGTAAGACATAAATATTGAAGTGCTCTAGACTCCCTGATATGCGAGTACATGCGTTCTGGCGTAAGTCGTGCCCCGTGTAAACTGCCACGTGGCACGCGGGGCACGACGTTCTGGCGTAAGCCGTGCCTCGTGTAAACCGCTTCGCGTTCAACTGAAGAGGGCTCGTGCTATTCACCACGCACTACGCTGATCGCATCCTTTCTTGATAACCAGGAAAATGGGAAAAATCTTGCGTCATTCCTGCGCGTTCAACGGGACTCGACACACTGCAATCGTTATCTAATCGTGAGAAACGACTTGCACTTGCTTGCATCGGCCGCAGAGGTACATTCTCGTAAGCTGAGATTCCCCTGTAACTTTGAGGCCTTGTCCTCGCGTGTGTTCCTTGTCTTCTTTCGAGTTCGTGCAACAGCATGAGAAGCTAGCCAACTGCCTCACAGGCGCTCCACCTTGTATTCTGCTCATTTTTCCTCAGGCTCAGTACGCTTACTTCCTGCTTGCCAAACCCCTCAGGCATGTCAAGAACACGCTCGAACCGGCCCGGGTTTGCGAGAGCTGGATTTCTACCAACGAACTTATTTACAGAAGGGCAGGAAGTGTCATGTCACGAACAGGTCGGCCCGTCTGCCGCGCGCCATCCCCCGCTTTGAATGCCTTCTGACGTATACTTGAGTTGCTCGCCACGCCGCGCGCTGTGTTTGAGGGCCTTGATTCTGTTCCCTTACACTTCGAGACGACAGAACTTAGGGTTCCCGCTCATCTCACCTAGCGTTGGTACCACCTTATTCGTGAAGTAAACTTTGATAGGATAGCAGGTCTGGTGCAAGGACTATCCCTGCAAGTTCTCCCGTCTCGTCATCCACTACCCAAGGTATGCTTCCTGTGCATCTTTGATTATCTTACGCTGCACTCTCCGTACAAGCATGTTATGATGGCTCAGATTTCGCCCTAAAAGTCCCTTTTGGAAGAAGTGCCTCACATGCTATACTCAGACTTGAATCTCGTAGCAGGGATCTATTGTGAGCCTTCACAGCCTGAGATATATGATCTAATCCCACCCTTACCACTACCCCACAATGTGCTGGCCGTCCCCATTGACCGACCTCTTTGCACTTCTTGCTGATGGGCGTCAGCTGCCAAAGCCATGTCTCCATTGTTTCTTGCATCTCATGACAAACCATAACCCTGGAATCCCCTCACCAACCATCCTCCGCAGATGCGACCTCATATATTTATTTCTGACCATCCTGATGACCCTTGGCTCATAGCCAGATACTTTTTACCCGCATCGACTTTTTTACAACACGATGTCATGTCAAAGACTTCCTTTCAACTACCAAAGAGTAGGATCTCATGAAGGCGCCAGTGTGTGGGGTGTATTGTGCTCGTTCACAGGCGGCGTGCCTGCTGAATCAAGCGATTCCGGTGTCACATTATTGACGGAAGGATGCATCCACAATTTCCTCAATCTGGTGAGCTAGAGCCTGCCTCCTCTTGCAATCGCCCCCAGCGCTCACCAAGTCCACACTTCGTTCAACCAAAGAACTGCTTGTTACTAAGGCGCTCGAGTGTTGTGCCTGCCAGTGCCACACGGCACAATCGGCACCAGGAGCAGTTGCAGTGGACTTTCATAATTGAAAGCAGTGATGCTGCTTATGCCCAAAGTCCGTTAGTATTATTTCTGGGAATTCAGTGAAGCTCTGAGCTCAGCGCTCACTTTCAGATGCTGTTGTTGTAGGCTAAGAGTAAGGAGCACCAGCTTGTGCTGCAAGGGCACATGGCCAGCGGAGATCCCGCCGGCAGAGAGACCGCAAGAACATCTGCTACGCACCGAGCCACCATCGGTGTGAAGCGCAGCAAGCCGGTGCCGCCGCCTTCATCGCCTGCGCCAAAGCCTGCCGTGTTCCCTGTCACCTTTCCGGAGCCCCTCGCCGCCGCCACCTCTTCTGCTGAGTTCGAGGTGAGAGGGTAGACAGGCGCAGGTCACTGGCAGATTTCGACATGGGAAAGGAACTGAATGTGGGTGACGTCGCATCGAGAGTTGAGCGCTGCGCTGACGGGGGCATCGCAATAGCCGACTTTCGTTTGGAGGCTAGCATTTTAAGGCGTCATCTTTGTACTCATAAGGCACGGGGTGCAGTTTGATGAGGCGTGAGGCAAGTGGTGAGGCGCGGTGCGATCTTTGGTGCGTGGTGCGTGGTGCGCGAGTGATGAGGCACAGTGGGCGTTGCGAGTGGTGAGGCGTGGTGCGAGTGGTGAGGCGTGGTGCGATAGGCACGGGGCGCAGAGCAAATGGTGCGGCGTGGTGCCAGCGGTGAGGTGAAGTGCGCAGTGCAAATTGTCACGTGAGGCTGAGGGCATAGTGGAGTGAGGGGCTCGGATGGTGGTGAGAGGCTGAGGGCACTGTTAGGTGCACGAAGTCGAGTTTGAAGTGCCTCTTGCTGTGGAGTCGCCCAATGCCGACTTTGTCGTACGGGTTTTTGGGGAATCCACGCTTTCCTCCGGTGACCGCCCTACTTGCCCGCACTGTGCTTGTATAACACTACATGCAGAAGTCGGACAATTAGAGCCGCAGTTAATTGTGTTTCGGCCCTTAAGGCAGCCCTACGTATGTCAGGTGTATCTAGAGGATCCAGACAGCGCTGTCCGCGGCAGGCACTGGATAAGGGCCTTACTCCACCAGATGAGCATTCAACTCGTGATTAAGTAACTGAATAGGTAATCCATGCATTTCGGTGGACCCCTGCTGGCTACAAGCAGTGCGCTGCATTTCTTTTTGGCTTGGCTCATAAGGCATCGACACCGCCACGTGGAGCAGAGGAGTCGCTCTCCGGCGGAGGTGCGGCTGCAGCATAGTGAACCGGTTGGACGGTACAGCTGCGCAACTTAAACTGGTCCGTTTATTTTTAACAGTGGTAATTTTCCGAATCCGACAGCCCATGTACGATTCCAGAGATCAAAATACGATGCACTCCTTTGTCACTCCCCAGGAATCTCTTCGGACCCTTTGATGTTTCCGATCTAAAATCATTGGACCATGAAATCGTACTTCACCATGGAGTTATATGTTTCCCTCGGAGCATCATGTGCCACGTGTCCTGTTTGAGTAAAGATCGCACCGCTGAGGCAGCCTGTTCTCGAGCTCTCAGCCTTGCAGGGAATGGGTAAGTTCTTCGCGAAAATCGTGGTGTTCCAGCTGCCTCTGTCGCTTCCTCTCTGTATCTGCACCCTCCGTAGACATCTCCGAAGTACCCTCCGAAAAAGTCAATTGTTGTCCAAGCTTCTTCGTCTGACGGGGCATTGTGGCCATCGTCTAAGCAATGTCTGCCGATATTCAGCATCGTGTGCTCCAGGGCAGGCCTCGGCTGCGCATCGGGCCCCGCTGTCTTCGACTTGTCCGTTGTCGGGGGCCGTGGGAAATCTCGCCAATGTGTTGTGTTGTCAGCAACTTTTGTCTTTTCTAGATGTCGCTGTAAGTACTCATATACAGCGTAAAGCTCATATATACCATATAAAGCATGTCGAGGTCTGAAGGGAATCGCTGTCAGAAAAAACATCGGTTCTGCAGTGTGCTTCACAGTGGGCCTCGGTACCCGTGAAGTTCTCTCTCTCTCTCTCTCTCTCTCTTCAGCAGCAGCAAGAGGAACATCTCGAACCGCGAGGTGCCATGCTGTTTCGACTGTAGCAGTGTCACAGATTTGGTAGCGAGTCGCCAAAGTTCCACCAAAATTCTGCTGTATCCCAATTTTAGCGAATTGATATTGCAGGTTTGTGATCATCGCGGGCTGCCGTCTGAGGTATTCACCTTGCGTGGCGACCCCCTTCAGGATGGGCAAGGCAGAAATTGGGAAGTACCTTTGTTGCCAGCTTCCAGCCGGCGGAAACGGGGCTACACCGGGTGGAGATCCGATTGGAGTATCTCAATCGCACGCAGGTGCATACACATCCCACGGCCATCTGCCATGCTACTTACTATCAACGGCCCACGTGCATCCTGGATGTGTTTTGTTGAGTCACCGTCACTTGAGACTGACTCGGCTGTCAGAAGGAGGCCGGCAGTGATGCCGGCTCCATCCTGTGGCGACGAGAACCCACAGCTCCTGGTGCGCGGATCGTGAGGTTGACAGGACTTTCCTCTTTATCCCCTTAGTTGCGGTTGGAATTCTTTGCAAAAATAGGTGGTTTGGGGACAATTCAAAATATTGCGTGATCATGGCCGCATGCACGCATGCGACATCATGTATGGTATAGGAGACCATCAAATAAGCCACAACGAATCATGGTATAGCTATATCTATCGTATATCTCGAGATATATGGATTATCCAACCAAAATTTTGAGTATTTTGAGCATAGAAATTACGCATACGTCTTGTGTACGATGCGTGATTGCAGTCTTATTGACTTGTATCATGGTAAAATATCGCTGAAATTAACATGTTAGACTATCCCTAATCCATAGTACGCATTAATACCGCCCAATGTGCCAAAAAATACCAAACATGGCCAAAAAAACACCGAAAAAACACTTGGGATTCAAATGTTTTCCTCACTTAAGAAATGTTTTCCATACTTAAGCTAAAACTCAGGTGATTTTGCTCATAAAATGAGACTATGTGGTGATATAATACCCCATGTTGCATGCGAGACTGGCGTTGGGATCCATTTCTATCGTATATTTCCACATGGCCACGTATATGCTTACCAATACGGGATGTTTATGGCTTGGTTGACTACTTTTCAAAGCCAAATTTAAGCGCAAAATGACACAAATAGACAAATTTGGGTTTGGAAATACTAACACGTGAGAGATATATCGCACTAGTATATGTGCTATACTATTGGTTAACCTGTAGCCATATATCATGAGTGCACCCACAAACCTTACAATATTCGATGCGCCAACCGCACATATGCAGTTTCATGGTAAGCCACGCTCTCATTTTCGAGGCCTTGTTGAGAATTCTCAACGTGTCGCAGCTAAGGGGTTATTGCGGTGTTTTGTGCTCGCTGCTTTGTTCGGTGCGAAGCAACTGAAGAAGCAGATCACATATAGCGTCCGGCAGGGGGTCTAATGGGCCGGTGGGGGTGCCTGAAGGACTCTCTGCCATGCAGGGGGTCTAATGGGCCGGTGGGGGTGCCTGAAGGACTCTGTGCCATGGGGAAGGTCGCAGCAGTGCTGAGGGCAATTGACCGCATCTCAGAGATGTGACCCCTCCGCTGCACCATGGCCATGTCTCAATCCGTGTACTCCACTTGCTCGGGGGCCGCTCGTCACACTGCCAGATCCGCAGGAGGCGTCGAAGGGACAAGAGGCGCACCATCTGGAAGGCCTTGGAGCGCGAGACGCCTTTTTAGCCGCGCTCTGAGTTAAGGAAGCCTTTTGGGCGAGCTGCGCTCTGAGTTAGGGACGCCTTTTGGGCGAGCTGCGCTCTGAGTTAGGGACGCCTTTTGGGCGAGCTGCGCTCTGAGTTAGGGACGCCTTTTGGGCGAGCTGCGATCTGAGTTAGGGGCGGCGAGGCGCAGCATGATACGGCACAGGAGTGAGGTCTAAGAGCTGCGGCGGCGGGAAGGAGAGCTTGCACAGGTGATCACGGGGGTTCCAACCAGCCGAAGCAACAGGCACCGCTTCCTCCCGGCAGGCCGCCAGACGGCAAACAAACAGCCAAAGCCTTTGCCAAACAAGGTCTGCGCAAGTCACGCGTGCACCGTTGGATCAGATGTGGTGGCCGCGGCCTGGATCGGAGTGCAGCTT
Organism: Cymbomonas tetramitiformis; assembly: GCA_001247695.2. Taxonomy (NCBI): domain Eukaryota; kingdom Viridiplantae; phylum Chlorophyta; class Pyramimonadophyceae; order Pyramimonadales; family Pyramimonadaceae; genus Cymbomonas; species Cymbomonas tetramitiformis. The sequence goes on from LGRX02034642.1 coordinate 58,669, forward strand.
CCGCCTGTGTACGTGCAAGTGCTCCCCCAAAAGGTGGGCCCCCACCGGCTGGAGATCCCCTGTGATGAGGCGGAGGAGGTCTCCGGATGGATGCTGTCGCGACCGCACCTCCCTCGCCACACGTATAGTATCCCCCTTCTTGCAAGCATCTCCTTTTGCCATCACATGGTTTATACTCCCAGCGGATCATCACTCTTGGCGCACTCCTGCCTTTCCCTTGCAGTCACGCAAATCTCCCTTGTGCCCACGCGTGTAACTCCCTTGTGTCCACGCGTGTAATTCCCTTAACGACACGAGAGCAAATCTCTCTTGTGCCCACGCGTGTAATTCCCTTAACGACACGAGAGCAAATCTCTCTTGTGCCCACGCGTGTAATTCCCTTAACGACACGAGAGCAAATCTCCCTTGTGCCCACGCATGTAACTCCCTTATGATCACGCGTGTAATTCCCTTAACGACACAAGTGCAATGCCAAACATCGGGGGACCTTTTTGTTTTGTTGGCAGGAGAGCTTCTCCAGGAGCGCCCTGCCCCCCTGCCAGGGGGGGGACCAAAGGTGATTTGGACCGCATCCACCTGAAGGCAGTGCAGCGCACCGTCCATCCCCGGCCTTTCATGTCAGGGATAGGGGGAGCACATTTGCTGATCCGCCAGAAGTGAATGGGATGTGCCCGCTCACCGATTTCACAAAGCTGACTGGTTGGTGCATAAGTGACAAATGGCAATCTTTTGCGAGAAGCTCGTCACACGCACCGATGGCGCCGGCGATTGCTTCTCAGCCCACCGCAGCGGGCAACGCACCGGGAGCAGGAGGGAAGCGAGGGGGGCGGGGCCTGGTGCGTGACAGAGGGTTCTGGAGCCACCGCCCTGGAAGCGCTCACAGCCTCCCGACCCTGGCGGCGACCCAGCACTTCCCCGGCTGCCCGAACAAGTGCTTGAACGCTAGCAGCACCATTTGCGAGACACCGGGAACCGTTGGGCGGGTGCAACTTTACCATGGTCCCTCATCGCCCCTCTCGCGGCCTCCCTCCTCCCCCTCCCCGTAAACGCCGCATCTCCCTGGTCCCTCCTCCGCCGCCGCAACGGGGATGGGCGGCCCGCACAGCAACAGCACTTGCAGCGCGGCGCCAAATGGTCAGTGACAGTGCTATGGCACACCGCATGCAGCCGGGATGCTAAGTGTTGGAATTCTATACAGGGTAGTTTGCAAAAGCGAGCGTAAACTTTCCTTCTCAAAAGATATACCAGTTCGCAGTTTGAAACGCCACGAACATTAGCGCCCAATCATTACTGATTGGGCAGTCTAAGTGAAAGTCCACTAATTAGAGTCTGACGTGTCACTGTCGAGTTCATAACGACTGCAGTGACACGCCTACGATGGGCCAATGAACTCTCCGGCCCACTATCAGAAGATGGGCCGCGAGCTATTACACACTGTGTCTTGCCGATGGTCATCATATGATCCAACGGCCACGATTAGTTCAGCAGATCTACAGATCTAGATCTAAGGGTTTCATAGGGTTTCTTTAGGGTTTGAGCATCCTGACTACTGTACAAGGCCTAGACAGTCAT
>LGRX02034644.1:0-38452 GCA_001247695.2 Cymbomonas tetramitiformis
GAATCAACCGCGCCCGACATCGAACGCGGCCAGGAGGGGTGTGAGATGTGAGCACAGGAATCAGCCGCGCGTGGAATCGATCCTGGCAAGCGGATGCCACATGTTCGCTCATCCGTTGCTTGTTGAATATTGGCCACAAGATACATGGCAGTTTTTCGTGCCACGCAGTTTCTTGCACGCCAGCTTGTACGCACGCGTGCGATACAGCACCCTTTGTGGTCACTCGGGCGCCAACTTCCATCCTACGACCGTGCATGGACCGTGCATGGACGGGATCATGAGGCTCTTGGAGTGCGAGCCATGCAGCCACGAATAGCTGTGGAGATGACGGCTCTCGGAGTGCGAGCCATGCACCCACGAATAGCTGTGGGAGATGACGGCGCTGACCTGCAGAGCGATGTTTGCCGTCCCATCATTCAGGCCTTGGTTGCGCAGGCCCCCCCTCTGAGGCCGCCCCCTCTGAGGCCGCCTCGGCGAGGCGCGCGAGTGAGGCGCGCGAGTGAGGCTGCGCTGCAGGCGACCATACCCTCGTTCCGGGAGGCCGTGGAGATGTTCTGGCACCACAACCCGGGGCCTGCGGAGGGGACCTCGGGACAGAGGGTGGAGGCGCTCGGCGCGGCGCAGACGATGGCGACCCGTGAAGGTGAGATTGTTCTACGCTGTGGTCGTCGGCCTCGGCCTTACCTTGCAGCCCTCGAGCCCGCCATCGATGCGAGCACCCTTGGCGACGCCCCCCCGAGCAGCCCAGCGAAAGAGGAAGACGAATTCACCACCCCTGTTCAGCCATCTGGGGCTGCTCCCATCCTCTCCACTCTCGAGATCGAACGGATTGTGGTGTGGGAGCACCTGCGAGGACAAGGGCGAGTGCGCCTCCTGCTGGTAACAGCCCCGATGCCCAGAGACAAGCTCCCCCCTCTACACAGACGTTGCGCCAGCCTCTGCCTACTGATGGTGAGAGCCGCACGGGTTGCCTAAATAGACTCCCCTCCTCTGGAACGATGGATGAGTTCCTCATCTGTTATTCGAGCTTAGCTCAGGAACAGCTCCTCTCCTTCTTGATTCTTTCCGGAAGCTGTTCTCAATTTTTTCCTGCTGTTCCATCCTACTGATATGCCGCTCTCAAATATATGCTCCCAATTGTCTCAAGAAATGCTTTCGCAGTACTGGGGCCAACCAAGCCCCATCGAACGCCAAGTTTTGTCTTGCTGTGTTTGACCTGTATTTGCAGGCGAAGCTCGTGGACCTTGTGGACGCGGACGCGGTGTTCATCAGGCAGGTTCCGACCAACAGCATCTTAGATCAAGCTCTCCAGGTGCTCCTCTTGCTATAACACAAATCCATAGACAAAGACTCCGTTCTCCCATCACAGTGAATGTAAGTTGTTAGCTTCTTGCCAAATTTTGAGATGATCTGCAACATTTAGGTAGAGCTGGGCCTCTCGGTCAACGTCAATCTCATTGTCGGAAGGGACCTGCGCTATTAGCCAAGCTGCTTTCATTGAGTGTGCTTAGAGGGTGGGGTGAGTGAGCAGCGGCGACCCGAGTGGCGGCATATTATAGATACGCGATCCCGTTGTTTAGCGAATCGGGATATTCACAGTTTCGCATCGCACTTCACCGAAGTGAACAATAACTATATCTGCCTTCGCCAGGATACAATATCCCCTCAACGGATCATGCCAAATGTCCTTGTCAGGATCCTTGCTGGCCGGAATGGGGAGACTGACCCGCCTGAATCAGATCCGCCGATCATTCCATAGGAACCCTGATGATTTTCAACTTGTAGGTCGCCAAACACTCATCCTCAGGTTTCATATCCTGATGGCATAGAATTTCGAAGCATACCTAGTCACATGCCAATCGAGGATGTGACGTTACATCTTTCATAAGTCAGTTGTGCTAATTTGCAAGCTTCAGAGATTACAGAACATTATAGCCGGGCACACAATGTATGATCAATTGAGATGGTGTGCGAAGTGAATTGATGCTTTCATTTCCCTACAATACAAACGTAATGCATATAAGACGCGGCGCTTCCCCTGCCCCCAACCGATTTTGCGTATGGTGTAGATCGAATAGTATCCTAGCACTAGCTAGCAGCAGAGACAGCGGCAGCATACACACACACACACACATATATCACCATGTGGGTACTCCAGATCAATTATGGCATGCATGCTGCAATCTATTATATATCATGACGAACGCACGCGCATAGTAGAACGACCGTGTGACGTTACGTGTCCCCTATCCTGATCATTGTGCTGATATGATGTTACATATACATTGTAAATGCGTGGTGGTAAGCCAGAGTGAATACTATATAAAGGGATACCCAAATTTTGGGGATATTTTTTTAAGTGTATAAATTTCCCTTTATATACATTGCGAAGCGAACTATGATGTCACTGCCATGGTGAATGTACTCAGGATACCAATTAGTGGCTTGTCAAACTGCACTCAAGCGGCATCGATCAAAGCCCGCAGCATACTTCGGTGGTCTGCATATTGCTCCCTCTGCCCCGACTTATACTCGTGCTGGTGATATGTACCAAATCCATATACTGTGCCTTGCGCGAAGTTTCTTCCAACTGATGATTACTGATATAAGCACACGGATATATACAACCCCAAATTGTCGATTTCATTGTCACAACTGTTCTACGGTACATTGTAGACATATCAAAACTTCTGTGTATGGATTCGCAAGTTGTCATATCCGGTTCCCCTTCCCAATTTCAACCGACATGTATCTGGTAGATAGCTAAGCTAAAATGGCTAGGGAACACTGCTGGACGTCAATACGGCAAGCCATACCACCGAGCCACTAGTGACGACTGTTGATTCAATGTAGTTTTGAATTTAGATTGCAATCAATATCACACCATGCCCCTTTTCATGTAGTGAGTTCTTATAATTATTATTACACGACATTTGCACTACCAATGCTGACTGTTTAAGTCAGCATCCATGACCTGCAATTGCCACCCTAAATATGCGTTTGCCTCGCGTTTTTGCTGTTTTTCAAAGTGGCATCTAACAACTCTCGGCATTCATCTTTAGTGACCGTGCAATACGCGTTTCCCTGGAAAAAAGAAAACTACCCAAATTAGCAGCCAAGCACTGAATAGGGGACCTGCCCATATCACCCATGCACACATGCCAGCAATTCCGTTCGACTGAGAAGTCAGCTCAATACCATATCATATGGGGACATGTAACGGCCAGAGCAAACAGTACGGAGCAGAACAGCATCTATCATAGATTTAACGGATGCACATTGGATGCGCTGCGTGCACAGGGGCTGGCGCCACATGCTGCACATGCCAAACCCTCATTTCAAGTGACAAGTCCTACCTGAGTGCCGGTCACCTGCTCTACAATGTCGTCGAGGACGTGTCTTGTCCTGGATGACAGGGCCCTCGTCATTTGCGCTGCATCAACCTTGGCCCCCTCTTCAAAATAAAGCCATAGCACCTGCCTCAATGTCATCCCGAGCCCCATCTCCTCAGCCAAACCCTCAGTCATAGATCATTGAAGGTTGAAGTTGGTGGCTTTCCACCACGGCAGTGGCGTTGATAGTGCGCCCACAGCTCCAGAGTAGGATCGACATTTCTCCTTTAAATTAGGTTTGCCCACTGACGATGATGCTGGGCAAAGTGCACCGGGAGAATCCGGGCTGTTGATGGCGACTGTAATGTGCTGGAAGGTCGCATTGGCTCAAAGCACACAGTGCTACATCAGTGCACATGCGCTACGATCGGGCGTGTCCACCAGCACTCGGAGCCCGATGCAGCTGAATCTGTCCATCAGCATCCAGCATCAGCGTCTGCCTCCACAAGGTGGTCATGATGAGACCTGGTTGCGTGCGCTGCTGGAGCTGTACTTGGCATGCTGATGAGACTTGGAGGGGGACTCGATAGGGGCAAACTGGCTAGGGCGGTTGGAGGGGTGTGATGGGGACATCAGTGCAGAAGTTGCAGGGAGGCATGCTGACAAGGCTCGTCCCGGAGTTGGAGGGTGGGGGGAGGTTGAATTAAAATCTGCCTGGGCTGGAGGGTGTTGCGTTCACAAGGCATCTGCTTTTGTTGGAGTGTGCCATGAGAAGGAAGACCTCCGGCGGAAAGGGAGGGGGGCGTTGAGGGCACTATTCTGGAGATAGGGAGGGACGGAGGGTGAGGTGGACAACTGGAGGAGCGTCATGGTGACGCATATGGTAGGGTTGGAGGGCTAGTAAGGAGAGGTGATTGTGCCGATAAGCTACCTCCTGCTTCGCAGTTCGTGCTTGCTGAATGTGGCTCCGGCTCATCCCTGTGCACACCACGTCGCCTCCTCTTCGACGCTCTCAGCAGCCCAAATGTTCACCGAGCCCTCGAGCAGTGACTCACGGGCTGCGGCCTCACAAGAGGCCAGCGCCGCCCTGCTAGCAACCCAAAGCCTTGCACTTCACGCCAGCCTGCCCATCCTCACTGCCACAGTTGCCTCGGCTGCAGCGTCCGTGGTGTGAAGACCGTGGACCCCTGATAGAGTGGCACGGGGGGTCCACTCCCGTGAGCGCATGATTGACGAGAGTGCGCTGTGGGCGGAAGGGTCAGTGAGAGCTCGGGGAGACGTTGGAGGCGTGCCTGCACGGCCGATGCGCACCACCTGTGCCACATCCTCGAAGGTGCGGCCCTGTGAGAGCTGGAGCTCCAGGAAGTCCTCCAGGAACATTGGGTGCAGGGCTTCCGTGCAGTAGAAGAAGGCATCCTGCACACCCCCGCGCCCCCCTCAGCCCCTCGACCCCGAAGGACCTGACCCTACCACTTGCGACCCCTCTGCTCACTTCCTGCAGTGCTCGCACAATGTGACGCGCCCGCCCCACCCCTCGCCGTCCGAGGGTTGCAGAAGCTGCCACTGGCATCACAGAGACCACGGGCGGGCGTCCACTCCGCAGGCAAGCTGTCTCCATGCCCGAGGATCTGAGCCATCCAGCCTGTGCTGAAGGCACACATATCTGTCCGGGGTTCTTCTTCTGTCCATCCATCTTGGGCCCCATCAGATACCCGTCTCCCGCGCATCCACGTGGCTCTCCCCTCCCCCGCGCATCCACGTGGCTCTCCCCTCCCCCGCGGTGCTAGTGATCAAGGCAGGCTCGCCGCTCTACCAGCCGCAGGCGGTTGACCAATCCAAGTCCCCGCGGTGCTAGTGCAGAGCCCTGCGAGCCCTGGTGCCTCTGGGGCTCTCCACAAGCGTGCTCCTCTCACGACACTTCCCTACTACTGAGTTCAATGGCGCGGATGAGCAGGCAGGGCAGGGCAAGTGGGGGCAGCAAGAGCCGCCCAGGGGCGAAGCCACACCTTCTCCTTTTCGCACGGATGTGACACCTGCGTCCAGTATAGATTGCAGCACGGCTTCACGGCGCTCGCCCAGAGGCTCCCCCGATGTGAGAGCAATTCCCAGACGCCGCCCCCCTCCCCCAATCATCCCCCCCCTCAGAAACTGGAGTAAGCAAGGCCCCAGCAGCTGCTCCAATCCCTGCGGTTTAGGGATCTTCTCCACTTTTGCGGTGTGCTATGGGAGGCAGCTGATTTACTTCCGGCCGCTGTGTGGTTTCGACAGTTGCAGCCAGCAGCAGATTCTCGCGGAGGATCGCTAAAGACCCCGGCGGGGAAGAGATGGGGGTGCACCAGGGGGGGCATTCGAGAAGGGGCTGCGGCGTCACCAAGGATCGCTCCGGGGAAGAGATGGGTGTGCGCAAGGATGACGCTCTTGTTGCTGGAGAGAGGGCGGTGCTCGACTCCGAGCATCGCCTGTGGATTGCGCGGTATCCACTCCGAGTCACAGGGCACTGTAGCGTCTACCAGCTGCCGGTCGGTCAGCCTGCCGCTCAACCCGCCCCGTGCCGGCCCTCACGCGTGCACCAAACTTGGAAGTGATTACCGGGCAATCAGCTCCCGGCACAAATCTTTCCTAGCCAAATTTGCAAGCACTCCCGCAGTACAAGAAGCACGGCTAACTGCGGCCCGCTCGCTGACTCTCTAACTGCGGCCCGCTCGCTGACTCTCTAACTGCGGCCCGCTCGCTGACTCTCTAACTGCGGCCCGCTCGCTGACTCTCTAACTGCGGCCCGCTCGCTGACTCTCTAACTGCGGCCCGCTCGCTAACTCTCTAACTGCGGCCCGCTCGCTGACTCTCTAACTGCGGCCCGCTCGCTAACTCTCTAACTGCGGCCCGCTCGCTGACTCTCCAAGTGGTAAGTGGTAAGGTGATATGTGGCGTGTTTCCCACCTCCCAGTGGTCGATCCCCTAAGTGCCGCAAAGTGGGCTGCAGTGGCGCCTCGCACGCAGCGGCCAGGGAGTCGCTCGAAGCTGCCTCGTATCCGAGAGTGGGGAGGCGGCAACCCACCTAGCAATGATGTGCAGCGTGGTACGCCACTGCACGTACGTGTCCTTGAAGGCAAAGTGCTCTGCCGCGGAACGAAGGGCCGTCTCCATGCCCGGGCCGGAGGCCAGCACCATACGCCGCAGCGACTGCAGCTTCAAATTCACCTGGCTGACGCGGTACGTGTGCGTGTGCAGCGAATTAAAGCGCCCCTTGTGCGCGACGTTCTCCTGAGGTAAGCGTAAGCCCCCCACCGTCACCAGCGCGCCGTCAGCAGTGGCCACGTGGGCGAGGACACGCTCCACGGCCTCGTGAGGTGGCCACGCCATGGCCGGAGCCCTGCGCCTGGTGAGGCAGGGGCCTGAGCTGCACTGCATGGTGATCGCAGGGCCCCGTGCAACCCTTCAGCCCCCCTGACCAGTTCGAGGGAAACGGATACACAACCCTTGGATGAAGCGACTCCTGTGGCAATCGACGGGGGTGAGCATCCTATACACAAGTTTAAAGACTCCCCGGAGACTTTACTACAGAAATACAGCAGAGAGCGAACCGAGAGTGGGGGGAAGAGGCAGAGGCCTGGGGGAGAGACGTCAAATGTGAGTGACCAACAGGGGGCAGGTGGCTTAAAGGTGGGCCTGCAGTGGCAGAGGGATGTCGGAATTGTGCTTTTGGCGGGGTAGTGGGGCCCAGGGACCCTACCTTGGCAGACTCTTTGGTGATGAACGCCTCAAGCACGTCCGCCGTCCAATTCCACCACCCTAGCCCCTTCATCACGTCCGCCTTGGGGGCCTCAGTTCCCATGAAGTGCGCGATCACCGGGGGGGTGTGGAAGTAGCCCCCCCAGTACCCGGGTATCCCTGTGCCACCGCTTGCTGGCGGCATTCCCGGACTCCCTCCACCCCTCAGCATACGCGGCGGATGACGCCCATACAAGGGACAGCTGTCATGGTGGCAGGCAGCGACGCTGGCAGAAGAATGAGATGGCACTGCGCCTTGAGAGTCCCTTAGTGCCTGCAGCCATGACCGGCACAGGAACACCTCGACGGGCATCCTCTGCCGCGCCTCTGCCCCTCCTCGACCAATGATAGCCAGACAGCTGCAGACCACAGGACTCACTCCCAGGGAGCCCGATTCTGCCGACTGCTCCACCCGCCTCGACCACTGGTAGGCAGGCATGAATGGCCCCCAGCCACCGGGGGTTGGGGATCGGCAGACGCCTAAAAAGCTGTTCCGGGAGCGACACGGAGCACAGAGAGGTGGGGACAGGGGACGTCGGATGAGCGGGTCGGCATGAATTATGCGTGCACAGCTGTGGAGAATAGGGGGAAGGGTCTGGCGGGGAGAAGGGCGCTCACGAAGGGCCTCATTCACCTTTCAAGTTTCCCATTCCGTTGTAGTTGGCAAAGAGCCACGCTGGAGCAAATGCCACCTTGTCCTGACACGTGTCAGCACCACTGCCATTCACGGCGACCAGCGGAGAGTGCCCGTCGATGCGCCCGGGACCGTCGATGCGCCTGTGACCGTCGATGCGCCCGGGGCCGTCGATGCGCCCAGGACCGTCGATGCGCCCGGGACCGTCGATGCGCCCGGGACCGTCGATGCGCCTAGGACCGTCGATGCGCCCGGGACCGTCGATGCGCCCGGGACCTCAACCTCGGGTCCTCCCGGACTGGAGGAGCCGAGCAGGAGGCCAACCATATGCAACAAAAATATACAAAATAACAATGGGTACACTACGCGCACGTGCCCGACGTCCGGCATGCTCCGCCACATGAATTTAGGGCAGGCCCGCAGGTTCAGTTATTAGTAGGACTAGGGAGGGCACCTCATTGGGCGGAATAGTGATGCTCGAGTTCTGCGCCCACACAGGCAGCAGCTTGAGGGGCTTGTAGAAGATGTCACGCTCGTCGTCATGCAAGAGGCGCCCGCATTCGGGGGACTCTGTGCCGAGCACCGCATGGAACTTTGTTGGGTCCTTCATCTGAAAGGTGCTCGCTTGCACGCGTGGCATCAGCTCCTTGCCGCAGCACCAGCTGCCCACCACGTCGTTCAGCAGCAGGTTCCCGCGGTACCCGTTCATGATGTGTGGACCAGCAGTTGCCTGCCCCCCCCGCCGCCTCAGAGAGCAGCTCCATCCCCCACCCAGTGTCTCCGCCTGTGCCAGGCCTTGCTTTGTCCGTGTCGTGCGCACTCCGTTGCATCGAGGATCTCGGGCGTCCAGGACCATAGCACAAGGGGAGCAGCACAAAGATGTCCCACCTCGGCCCTCCAGGACCATGGCACAGGGGGTGTTTCAGCTGCAGGACGCGCGACCCCGACGTGGGACGCACCCCCATCGCGTCCAACTCCTCCCAGAAGCCCTCCGGGTTGTCTCCAAATGATTGGAAGTACGCGTGCCGGCGCATGAGCTCTCCAAACACCTGCCACATCCCGCCGGGGCGGGCCTCAGAGCGCAACCTCCGAGGCCGTGTACCCCATCCTCACCGACTTGACTGCTCTCCTCACTGCTCCATCCTGCTAGCCACGTCATCGCCAAAGGGCGCCTGGCATCGAGATCGGCACGCGGGCGTTGGCATTGGCACCCCGCAACGCGGTTACGCAAGGACTCGGCACGCGGGCTTTGACACTGGGAAAGGTGAGTGCACTGCTGGAAAGTGGAAGTGTGAGGGTGGCGGGCAGACACAAGCAGTTAGAGGCAAAGGCATTGCAGGAGGAGACGCGTAGGAGGAGGCAAGAGTTATTGAACGAGGTGGGGATCGTACAGCAGGTGCTAGAGGCCGGGGATACACGCAAGGGGCCTGTGCGATGACTGCACATACCAGGTGTGCAGGGCCGTTGATCTTGCAGTCGTTGCAGTACAGAAAACCTGCGTTTGTCTTGGAACAGAAGGCGGGCCCCCCAGCGCCTGTACCACGCGGAACGCATCTCAACCACAACACGGATGTCCGTCATCAGTGGGAGAGGCACCTTTGCCGCATCGCAGCTGCACAATCCACGTGGCAGCATTGGCCATCTCCGCTGTAGCAAAGAGCGATTAGAGGCCCAGGGAGGGGGGGGGGGGATCGAGGGCTATCGTTGGACGGTGGTGTAATCACCAAATCCGCAGCCATTATGCGCATGGGAGGAAATGATAAAAAGATGATGGGATGTCGACATGCGGCTAAAGTCGGCAAGTGTGGCTAGGGCGCAGGAAGCCAGAGCACGAGTCCAGGGCAGGGTCCACGTGGGGAGTCATCACCAAAGATACGAGGCAAGCTCGGGTGAACAAATCCAAGCGAAGAGATGCGAAAGGAGGATCTGAAACCAGTGGGGGGGGCTCAAGTTCTGCCAGGGGCGGCACTCTAGTCAAGTCCTGCTAGGGGCTGGACTGAACGGATTTGAGGACACGCGTGAGGAGATAGGGTCTGGCGCATGGATGCTCGGCCATGCGGAGAAGTGGAGGGCGCACCGATGCCTCTGTCGTGCGCGGAGCCGAGCACGGCGTGGAGACCCCTCAGCGCCGGGCCCCGGAGGTAGGGGTAGGGATTCTCCTGCACGGTGATGTCGCTGTCTAGGAACAACGGGTTGACGCCAGCGGCGACGAAGTGGTACATGTAGTGGTACTTGGACCACTCCATGCGGTACGATCCTGGAAGACACCCTCAGGAGAGTAACCCGATCAGTCGTGCCTACTCCAACGAAGGTTGCCAGTGAATGCCCCCTACTCTCCGGAATTCCCCATGTATGGCCCCCACCCAAGAGCCACCTCGCCCCCACCCACACATGTATGCACATGTATGCCCCCTACCCAAGAGCCACCTCGTCAACACCCAAGCAGTCATGCTCCCTGCCCACGCATCACCTCATCATCGGGAGGTGAGGGTCTGTGCTAGAGGTGCGGGGCCGAGAGGTGAGGGTGTGTGCTAGAGGCGCTGGGCCGAACGCAAAGCAGGTTGTCGGAGCCTACATGTATATTTCGCGAGAGATTCCGTGCTCGAACCCCAGCCCTGACGCTGTACTACTGCGCCCCAGGGCTCAGCAGCGCAAGCAGCAACGAGCGGCTGGATAAGCTTCGCATGTTCTGACGATCGAGAGCGCGCGGTGACAAATGCTGCAGGCCAAGAGTATAACCTGTGTGTGCCTGGTCGTTGCCAGGAGACTGGTAGCTGGTCCAGACGCAGTTGATGTTCCATGGCGCCTGCTTTAGGAGGTCGCAGTGCCCCTTGTTCATTGTGATCACCAGGACGTTATGTACGTGGACTTGGCGGAGGCCAAATACAAGGTTCCCGACCCAGCCCGTCGCATGCTCCGTCGCGATCGTGAACAAGATCTCGCCCTGGGAACCCATGACGAGGGTCAGGTGCCGGTCCTTATTTCTTTGCAACGTCACCGCCGGCGTGGGGCCGAGCACAAGGAGCTCCGCGGACACGAAGGTTTGAGAGCAGGAGAGGGGCGGGCTCGGGGTCTTTGGAAGACCCGGAAATGCCACGTGGAGAGGCAAAAATAACTTCAGGTGCAAGAGCGTTGGGCTCCCCAAAAACTCCAAATATTCACGCGCTGCACGCTTTCTCTCAACGCCAAAAAGTGAGCGCCACGAGCAGTTGGTGCGTGAAAAGCTATAAGGGGACGCGAGGGCGTGTATCACGAACTCGGAAAGACGCAACTACTGTGATTGCAGTCAGCTACCTGACTGCAATCTATCTGACTGCAATACTACAGGTAGGATACGAGTGGCTCAAAATGAGACTATAAAATAATATGAACGAATGCGTCTAATTGATTGCGTCAATGCACAGTGACTTTGCGTTAGCGACAGTACATCATCTCGCACCTTGTAGCTTAACGCATCGATGGCCCTTCGAATCTCTCCAGGTTCTTCTATATCGCCACCGCTTTCGTATGGTCCCTTCGCGGGTAAGGACTCCCATTCGGGATCATCACTTCGGTATTGCAGGCGGTTAGCGAAAAGTGCTGGCTTCACAACGACGCTCGTCGCTGATATCCAAGAGAAACAGAAGAAACAAAAGAACAAGACGACCCTGATGGTTTGAAAGTTGCAGGAGGTTCGCCCCGAAGGATGATATCCCAGGAAACGTATGAAAAAAGTATTTATTTCATACATTCTATTCACCTGTTTCGGTCCGCAAACCAAGAAACAAGATTGAACCTAAAATTTGAGCGCACAGCCACGCGCTGTGACCAAGGTAAGCACCAAAATCTTTGAGAAGGGTATCGCTTAAGTCGACAGCTCTTTATTAAAGGGGGGGAAGCGATGAATACGTAAAGTTGCGGCCACCCCTTTATCAGGCTATACGGTCGTCTACAGACAGATCTCCCTTAGTGGTGGATTGCGCATCGCCTGAAAATGCATATCAAAGCAGGAAACAAGGTAGGTTTTGCAGAGGATGCAATCGCGTGATAACGTTTGCTGTTTTTTGAGGAAGTTACTTGCAGAAATCGTCGAGTTTTATGATTGATCGCTTTCAGGAGAGCTTCCGCTTCCGTAACGAGCTGAGACCGCAAGTGTCCACAACCGAACGCAACGGAACGGGATGCTGATTTATACTGTAGTCCTTCGCTTGACACCTTCGACCTTAAGTCTTGTCTCGAACTCGATATAAAACTTAAACTAAAAACTACTAACTTTGAGAATTTTAAAAATCATCGGACGTGATCTTTTAGGGTCTCAGGCGAGGGTGCCGCTGCCGCCTACTGTGGCTGAAACCAGAGCCTCCGGACGCGAATTTTTTCTTCTTCACTTTTTCAAGATTTATTTTTTTATTTTTCTGTATTAGACCAGAGGTACGTGTGTCACGACCTGTGCCTCCGGAGGTATTTATAGGCGGGTGTACCCTTATTACCACTGTTTTGAGGATGCGGTGTCGGGGAGCGACACGCACGATTCGGTATCATGGGCCATGGAAATTTTGAGTATTTTGGATGTCAAAAAGCTCCCATTTTGCTCATATACCATATCTGCGGCGCTTTGGGGGCTCTACACATCACATGAGCACTCACTGCGATAGGGTACGTGTACCCTTATTACAAAATAGAAATCCATGAAAGATGACCCCATAGTCGGTTGGAAAGATCATATATAAGGATGTTTTGGACCCATCGGGACCCCATGGGACTAATTTGACCGATATTGCGTCATGGGCACCCCTTGCTTGCCCGCCCATACATGCGGGGCGCGGGCGGTGCTATCTGCCGTGCACGCGCCGGCGGCACGCACCTAAGGTGTGCCGCGCGGGCGGCCACGGTGCGATACCATAGGCAAAATTTACCATTTAGATGTAGTTTGACGTGTACAAAGCCCTACAACCACCTACCATGTCGCCACATGGCCCCCCAGACGGGCGCAAGCCGCCCCATCAAAACGAACGGGCGAAAATCGGAAAATACCAGATTTCGGCGGTGAGCTTCCCGGCTTGCCATTCTTGATGCAAGTCTGTGTTGCTGTTGACAAAGGCTTCGCCTTCCGCTCCCTCGAGACACCTGATACACCTTCTTCCTACACTTGAGAATCTCGCAGATTTTCTCGCCAAGTTCGTCGCGTTTCTTCCCCTCCCCAACCTTGTTGCACGCTACGAGCCATTCAACGATCGCATTCTCTTCTTCCTTCGTCGATGTCATCGCGAGACGCCACCAAGTTGGATGCACCTTGTTCGGCCAATTTCTTTTGCACCTTCCTACTGAGTAAACGCGGCTCGAGACCCTTGAACTTTGGCAGGTTGATCGCTTGGAAGCCTAGACACTCATGCGCAATGCAATAGTCTACAGCTTCGGCATACCGCATGTCCTTATCTCCCTTCTTCCCCCCCATGCCGGTCGGTAGGTTGGCACTATCGCCGCACGGTACGTACGCACGCACGAAGCAAGGCAATGTAAGGCATGTGTAGGAAATAAAACGGCGGCTGCGGTACAAAATTCAGATGCGCAGATACGCGCTGATACAAACGAACCAACCGAAACGAACGACACTGTAACGTGGTCGGAAGAGCCGCCAAGGTTTTTAAAAGTATACTTACTGTATTGTGTCATGTCACGGCGGAGACTATCCTCTACAGTAGATATTCATATGGGATCCCTATTCATATACGTAGGCGATTATACCAGGGTAGAAGTCTTACCGTGGCGGGCCGGCCCGGGGCCGCAGAAGCTCGCTCCGGGCCGAAACCGGGCCGAAGGGGCTTTCGCCCCCGGGCCGCACAATAATATGAGCCGGCCAAACTTCGGCCAAAAATATAGGCATTTTATGCCACTTTTTATCAAACCCCCATACGTAATTTCAAAATTTCGCGCCTGCGGCGGGCATTGTTCTTCTTTGACCGTTTTGGCCGAAAGCGGGCCAGCGGAATATATAGTTTACGGGCCGTAAAGAATTTTGGAAGACTTCTACCCTGGATTATACGAGACATATACGAAGGTCATATGGCAACGACAGATCGAGACTGTACCCGTACTGTACCCTTATTACCAACTGTACCCTTTGATGGAAACACCGAAATGCTTCCAGTATAATTATAGTGTTGATCAGACAATATAATTATATCGGGCAACAACCTCCCGACGAGATCCAGACGGGACTTGATCCTGCGCGCTCATGGTGCAAGTCCAACACATAGCGCCCTACGCCTCAGCGCTATGTCATCAGATCTGATATAATTATATTGTCTGATCAACACTATAATTATACTGGAAGCATTTCGGTGTTTCCATCACCCTTATTACACGGGGGGGAAATGGTGATCTTGCGCCACCCAGTTCAAGCGCTGTACCGCGATGGGGTTCAACCCAGGTGGCAAAAGGTTCGCGCATACGTCTATAAAAACTAATTTTATGCTCTTGCGAACTTAAATCGGCGTTTGCTATTGGTTTCAGATATGCGGGGGGTTTTCACCAGCTATTCACAGCACTGTTTCGACCGTTTTCGCTCCAGATAAGGCGAATCAGAGCATCGACCGATATATGGGGCGTTCGGGCTTCCAAATTTACTCAAAAGTCAACTTGGGTTAACTGGGTTTGGGCTATATATCGCCGCAAGGTATCGCCCACGGAATTGTGGTAATAAGGGTACAGTTGTAATAAGGGTACACCCGCCTATAGCTATTTACCAGCTGCTTTCCATCCTAGATAGGGCTAAATAGTAAATACAAGGGCCTCTGTATTTGTATTAAAAATTGTAACCGCACCCTAACTACCGCCCTCGCTCGGCACCTTCCTAGCGGCCTGGAAAAGAAGCGCGCGATTCAATTGATGAAATGTGAATTTACAACATCAGACACGAAAGTGTCCGCAGTTCTTTTCATAAAGTTCATATGTGTTTGCATCGTCTACGACCAGCCTACTCGGAAAAAGTCTAGGTTACCTTTGCTATACTGTCACAATCCGAAACTTAGATCGTTGAATACGCATGCACTTGTCACACGTGTGACGGGCGACGGACTTGTTTTACCTCTTTCCTGCACCAAGGGTATCCAGCCGAAATGTTTATTTTCACAAACGTTGGCCTACTTCCCGCATGAAACTTGCCACACGCTTCATAGCTGAGTCTTCGCGCCCGAAATTCTTTGTGTCCTGTCCCAGCGGAAACAAGATGTAATAACGCAGGATTTCATACAGCTCGCAGAGGCCGTTTCACTGGACTAGGCGAACGAGGATGTGGCACTCCCACCTCCTAAATTAAACGTTGGCGTCTGTTTAAAAATACCGAATGTAAAGTTTCAGGGGGCTACACGCCAGCAGAATGCGCAGCACTTCAGGAACGCGCATACTCAAGGAGCCCACAGTTGAAACCGACGACACTACAAACACCACGATCATGCTGAATCGAGCGCTAACAGTGCTCTTTTGCGAGGTGAGATGGACGGGGCCGGGGGTGTTCTTCGCGGAGATGAAAGTGAGGGGCGCTGGGGCGCTCGTTCTTGAGGTGAGAGCGAGAGGCGCCGGGGTGGTCTTCGTTGCTCAAAATCTAAACGAAGCGCTATATGGTGCTCTTCCTTAAGTTTGAAGCTAGAGGTGCGAAGGGTGCTTATTGTTGAGGGGAGAACGAGGGGCACTTTTTACATTGAGGTAAAACCGAGGGGTACTGGGGTTGCTCCTCGTCGAGATGAGAGCACGCTGTTGATCTCTATTAAGGTGAGCGCGAGGGGTATTATGGGGTGCCTTTTATTGTTGTGAGAGCAAAAAAGGGCTGGCTATACTGCATGAAGAACGATGTCCCACATCAAGACCTATGGGTGAGGGAGGACAGGATAAATCAGCTCGATAATGATACGCTGCATGTTGAGGTTTGGTTTTGGGTTGGGAGAGCTGGGCTTGGCAGATCGCGGGCTTACCTACACAGATAATGAGGCAGTTACTGCACAAGAGCCAACATTCCTCAGACAATTTCCTCTTGTCCGATCGCGCGGAAACGATAAATCTGATTCGTCGGAGCTTTGAGGCGGCAACCGGAGGGAATGGTGGTTGGACACGAGTGCTGGAGGCGGAGCTGGTGCAACTAGGGTTGCCCGAGCTTGCAGTGCCGGTACGGGAGGGACTGTGTGCAGCCGCTGGGGTAGTGACGAGAGAGTTCCTCAAGGAACTTGATGACGAGCTGCAGCAGCGCCTTGTGACACAGCCGGAAGGACACGTTGCACTTGATGTGGACATGATGGAACCCGAAGAGGTGAAAGCGATGTTGCGCTTTCCCGGCGACCGCCCGAGACCCCTGTGAGGAGGCGTGTGCTACAACGTCTGTAGGAACTTCCACACACAAAGCGATGCCCGTTTCACTCCGACTGCTTTCTACTTCGCACTGAAGTTCGTTCGGAAACACTTTCGTTCTCTGTCATCCCTTCATTTTAGTCAAGCACATCGTTCGCGTATGCGTGAACGTGCGCGTGCTTATCCTTGGACTGATTTCCTTGGCAACCAATATCCAAGCTGCCAGCGCGCGTCTCTTTTGCGCTCGCCGCCGCTCACTGCCCATTTGGGGTTAGGTCGTGCACAGGCTGCACAGAATGCTCCTGTGGGGCAGTTCAATGGCGACGCCTTGGATGCTGATGCCTTGGACTCAACGCCTCTGCCAGCACAGCACACAGAACCTGTGATGGAGCTGGTGAACTCCCGTGTCACCGGTGCCTGCCGGCGCATCATGCATGCTGCGCTGCACTCCGCTGCCGCCCTGACTACATCTCCCCTTGACCCCCGAAGCGCCACGGAGGCAAGCGGCAAACCGACCTCGGCGCCCTTGTCGCCGCTTGCACTGCCCTCTATCATCCTCCCATTCATCGACAACTACCGGGCAGCGCCTCGCACGACCACTACTGCCCCCCCCTCAATCGCAACCTCATTCCCCTGCAACACCTCCACGGCCAGCGCCTCCGCCACAAGCAACATCGCTGCCATGCACCAGGCAGACGAGCCGGGGCGAGGAAGACCCTCGAGGCCACAGAAGAGGCGGAGGAAGGCTGGTGCCGAGGACGCCGATGCGTCAGCGACGGGCATCGTTGCCTTGGGGAACATAGTGGAGGGGCAAGGTATGAAGGGCCACGGGGGGCGTTATTACTGTGGCAAGTACGTCGGGAGCGCTGGCTACCAGGGAGGCTCAGAGCGCTTCTGCACTCAGCTGAATGGGGTGGCTGGACGACAAGCGTGTTTCTGTGACGGGAGATGCGGGCCTTTCAGCGGCTGCCAGTGCACAGGGTGCTACAGGGCCACCTTTGAAGCCTCACCGAGCGCTGGATGTCGGAGCGGCGAGCGCCAAGCCACCCCGGCGCCTACCCGTGCCGCTCTCACCCTGGCCCAGCTCAAGAGAGTTCACGTGGCCTCGAAAAAAGCGGAGCTGACAATCACTCAGGTGTGCAGAGATGCTGGCCGATTCCTATTTGCTTCCTCTCATCGCCACCCGCCACCGCCATCGCCAATGCCTTCCCACTCCGAATGAAGGGGATCGGCCAACCGGCTCTTAGGCTGACTCTCTTCCCCGGCTCAATCATGAGATGGCGTGATCTGGAGCTAGAGTCCGACAGCGCGAGGCTCGAGGTTTCCAGCGGCGGGCATGTGACATGTTTTCTCGGAGTCGAACTTTCGCCGTGTCTCATCCCGCTCCGTGCACAAGACACAAGTTCGATCCGCTGGCGTAATCGTCCTCTTGAAGATATAGCAGAACCGGTGAAGGTGTTTCATGTAGCAATTGAAAGATGCCATGTGACGCATGGCCAGGCAGGGTTTCCTTTTAGCTCCGGGCCTGCTCTTGTACCGGGACGACCAGTCGTAGCTCTTGATTGTGCATTCAAGTAGTTTGCAGCAGTATTCTATTCTTTCGATTCTGTTCGATTCGGTTTGCTTCTGGCCGGTTGGGCTCTCTATTCAAACACCACTGCGTGCGCCATCGACACACTCCGACCCTCCGCTGACGGTGCTTACATTTATCCCCTGTACGCACCCCTTGCAGGTGACTGTGGCTAGAGTGGGCGCTGGCTACGGGCTACTGCCGAGCCGGGTGCGCCTTATAGTTTGCTTCTTGGGCGGGGTAAGGCTGCGGGTGGAATCCGCGCCTCAGAGAATACGCGGGCTTCTGGATGATCCTCCGGGCGCGCATGACGCGATGACGCTCTTCTCGTGCAGCTGCAAGGTCGACCCGCTTGAGCCAGGACCGGCATCCCAGCGCAGGCCTGCCAAAGGAGGAGATGAGTCGCTGTGCGTGCACGCCCTTGGCCTCCCTCGGGCACTGCTATGCGATGCCCAGCTGAACGAACACATGGTGGACCTATCGCAGGTGAGCAAGCGACGTTGCGTTGTGCAGTTCCCCGTGGGTCTTGGGGTGTCATCGGAAAATGCTATTTCCTCTCCTCGCTGCTGCTGCTCCGGGAACATCTTTTAATTATGGCTCATCGGGCCAAGGCCAAATGAACGGGTTTATTTGGGCCGAAGGCAGATTAAAGACCGGATTCGCTCTTAATTGCTGGAAGCATATAATTTCGCGCTCAATTTCGGGGACTACCTTGTTTTTGGTTATGTTTTCATGTTGCGTTTACTGAAAGCGTTTCGGGAAATATCTTGGCTGGTCCTGCGAAGCACGGCAACAGTGGCGCCCGCACCGCCCTTCATTCATTCTTGGGAGTTGCGCACGAGCCTTGCTTCGAAAGCAGGCGCCTTTGAGTGTGCACTCCTGCATCACTAACGCATGGCGCTGCCGCAAAGCTTTCTATCTCGTGGGACTCAAGATTGCGGCGATGGCTCTTGCCTGTTCTTTCGCTTTACCATCCGCGGCGATGGGTCTCTCACTGCTGATTCTTTTCGTTTTCGTCGACTTTAGAGCGCCGACTCTCTGCTGCCAATCTCGAGCTCAGCCTGTCAGTCCTACAGTTGGCAGTGATCGCTGCTTTAGCTAGGCAACTCTTCGTGTCCAGCGCACCGATTCATGTGATACGCCTCCGCCACCTCAGCTTAAGGACCGCACCAACATACCCAGCCCCGGAGGCTTGACGCCCGGCGGGGCGGTGCTTCCCTGTGATTCGTCCTGCAGGAGGACTGCGGCTTCTTGGGCGCGCCGGCGCCGCCGGGGCCTCCCTACGGTCTGTTTGGTACACCCGCGCCACCCGCAGAGCAAGCCCGGCAGCAGCTGGTAGACCGCCTCCTGACAGGAAATGTGTCTCTGTTTCTCTTGGATGCGGCCAGTGGGCTGCGGAGGGCGGTGGATGCAGCACGGGGCGCTCTGGGTATGCCGAGCATGGCGCACCACCTTCTCAGTGGATCGGTGATGCCGAGCGCGATGCAGCAGCTTCTCAATGAGGCGTATGGAAAGCCAGCGGAGGGGACCGGCAAGGAAGCGGCGCTGGCGGCGGCTCTGGGGCTAGCGATCCGAGCGGGTGCGCTGCAGGGGGACCATCTTGAGAGAGCTGATTGGGCGCAGGGGACCCATGGGGTGCCGGTGGGAGCGCCGCTTCCTCCCGGGGAATCCCTGTGTGCGGCAGCAAGGCCGTGCAGCGAAGGTGGAGCGAGCGGCCTGGAATGCCACGTGGGCGGCCGGCCGGCATCGCTCTTTGCGCCGGAGATGCTTGTGCTGCTGGCAGCAGCTTGCGGGAGCACCGTTGATCGCCACGTGGCAGACGCCAACGTGATGGAGGAGGGGCTGGCAGCGCTGCCCCCCTCGGTGGCGGCATCTGCGCTGCTTCACTTGTGTCTTGTGCATGGCCACTGGGACCGGCACCGGGCGCTGCTGGAGCAGGCGGTTGCGCGCATCAACGAGGTGGCTGGAGGCTCCGGCAGGCGGCGCATCGGCGCCAAGCAGGGCGGAGGGGTGGGCGACAGCGCCCCGGCACAGAATGGACACGAAGCAGAGGGCGGCGACAGCGGAGGAACTGGTAGGGAAACTCGACTAGGGCGGAAATTGCGCTCCAATCCACACGGGAAGCGGCAGAGGGGGGAGGCCGAGCCCGTTGTGGAGGACAGGCCGAAGGTGGCGGGCTGCGGGGGTGCGGCACAGGGTGGCCCGCGATTATGCTCTGGAGTATGGGGACTAGATGTGCTGTGGGGCGGAGGAGCCATGGTGCACTCCCTGCACTATCCGCGCACCGGGCTCGTGGCCCTCGCCCGCTTGTACAACATTGTGAGCGGCGGCGCCTCCGACGCCGCCGCTGCCGCCGATGCCTCCGACGCCGCCGCTGCCTCCGACGCCGCCGATGCCGCCAATGACAAGGGCGGGGATGATGCCAGCGGGGATGATGACAGAAATGCTTCGGGCGGCGCCCTTGGCGGGAAGTCCGAACGGAAGCCGGTGCCGGCTCCGGGCGCGACGACGGCACCGGGTGACGCCGCCGTCGCCGGATTTGCCAGGATGCGGCTGACGGTGACGATGCCGCTTGTGTACCTCCCTGCGCAGAAGTGTGTGGCCGCCCGGGTGGTGGACGAGGACGAGCGCAGCGGCGGCCGGCCGGTGTCGTTCTCGGGCTTGCAAGGGGAGGGTGTCCGTGAATGGGTACGTGAGAATGCGCAGCGACAGACGCTCAGGGGGGGGGGCTACAAGAGCCGCAGCTCACCACCTGCTTCCGCTCCGCCGGTGGAGGCGGGGCAGGCGGCGGAGGCTGGCACAACCCGAGGGACTTACCTCGTCACACTCGGGGTGAAGGACGCGCTCAGCGGGGAGCTGTCCTTGCAGGGCGGCTGCACCCCTCTGGCGGGCGCCGCCGAGGACGCGTTGTGGTCAGACGCACTGCGGGCAAGCGCCCCGGCCGACACGGGCGCCGAGGGCAGCGCGATCCTCAGGTGCATGGCGGGTTGCCCTGACGCCAGCCACTCCCACCTTGCACCCTGCCGCCACCAGCTGGCCGTGCTGAGGGCGGTGAGCTGCCAGCAGGTATGGGGGAGAGAGATGACCGAGGTTGAGAGGGAGGAGGAGGCTTTGGTGGGGTCGGCGGGGGACGGTGGCGCTGCGGTGCCAAGCGTTGCAGACGGGGCGCGGCTACATTGGGCATTGGCACAGCTGCCGTCGGTTAAGGACGCGCTGGATCGTGATGCCCGCGAGAACGGGGGGCAGGTGCTGCTGCAGCGCCTCGTGGAGCGGCTGGGAAGTGGGGGTGTGGGAGGGGACGGCCCGGCGGCGCTTGGGCCCGCCGGAGGAGCGCGAGGGGAGGCGATGCGGCCGTGTTTGGACGTGGGGAGATACGTTGCGGGGCTCTGAGCAGCTGCAGGCAGTCAGGCGAAACAGATGCTGGCGGCATGTGTGTGGGCGCTGTGCTCCGGAGCACGAGTGCAAGTGCAAGTGCTCAGCGCAGCCCCCCATGCTCCTCCCTCCTGCTGCACTCCCCGCCTCGAGCAGTTAAGACGCTGTGTGAAGACGGCGCAGCTGCACAGATTGTTGATATCCGCACTGAGTTCCGTGACGAAATACGCAAGTGCAGCTCGATTTGAGTTTTTAGCTCATTGACCGATGACAAGCATAGGCACCAGATTGCCCTGTAACAACCTGCCCTGGAGGGTTGATTGAGGGTTTGAGGTTGAGGCTGAGGGTGGAGGTTGAGGCTGAGGGTCAAGCGCTGAGGGTTGAGGGTCAAGGACTGAGGGCAGAGGGTCAAGGGCGAAGGGCGAAGGTCAAGGGCTGAGGGTTGAGGTCAAGGGTTGAGGGCTGAGGGCTGAGGGTCAAGGGTTGAGGGCTGAGGGCTGAGGCTGAAGGTTGAAGACTGAGGGCTGAGGGCTGAGGGCCGAGTTAAAGGTGAAGGGAGTTGTTGCATGCACTGTGGCGCATAGGCAGCGCATACAGCTGTGTGGCATGCAGCCGAAAAGTCGGAGACCGGATACTTTGAGAGCGGGGGGCTCCCAAGGCACGCGGGGCGCCCGAGGAGCCGATCGGCACGAGTTCCCGGAGCCATCAATCAAGCGGTGCCGTTCGATGCCAATGGCGAATGCTCGAAACCGACTCTGCTCGCCTCAATTCCCAAGCTGCTTGTTTTGCCAAGCTGCTTTGAACTCCGCCCATTGCCCTTCATGCCTTGGCTGCCGTGTGGTAGGCTGGCCGCTCTTGTCAGAGCAGGTTCGTCACCATAATTATGAGTGCATGACGCAGCACGGATGGGTCTTGGGGGATTGTTGGGGATGAGGTCGCCCTCATCCAGGGACATCGTATGTTGCTACTGCGGGGGTAGAGCGACAACCTTTGACGAGGACGAGTACGAGGACGTCGACTGTAAGTATTGTGATGGTACGGGCTGGGACGATTGGGAGGCGCGGGAGGAGGGCCCGGAGGGCGGCTGCTGCAAGAAGTGCTGCGGCAGGTTCGATGAGGACTCGCGCCCGTCTTTCCACCCAGATGTGCCGCGCCCCTACTGGTCGCTGCGGGCCAGAGACGCCTCGATGCGCCGCCGCCCACCTCCGGCCCCGCCGCTGCCCACCTGGGTGCGTCCCACCGCCGCCGCCGCTCCGGGTCTGCTCCGGGCCGCCTGGGCAGCCCTCTGCAGCGGCGCCGGGTTCGCTCAGCCCGCGGCCGTGTGGTGCGCGCCGTGGCTCAAGCTGGTGGACACGGTGCTCTCGGGGCTTCAGCGGGAGCTCACCACCACCCGCAAGATGCTACTACGCATGAATGCGGACCGCAAGTTGGACTTTTTATTGGCCGCAACCCCAGCGAACCTGAGGGAGGAGACGGAAGAGCTCTGCCTGAGCAGCCTGCGTCTGCTCGCGGAGAGCGTGGTGCCCATGCTCTATGGCGTCTGCCCCGTCCCCACCGTGGACGCGGCGGAGGGACGGGAGGTGGATGGGCTGCTCAAGGCTGCGCGAGAGACCATGCAACGGGCGATGGAGGAGATAGCGGCCGCACCGGCGTTGGCTGGGGAGGTGGGGGCGGTGAAGGTGGGATTCCGGGAAGAGAATCTAAGGCCGCTGATAGGAATGGAAGCGAGCCAAGTAGTTTCCAACCTCTCCGTCGGCTATTGCATCCATGATCGCGACGACGTGGCGGTGACAAATGTGGTGGGCGAAGTGCTTGGAGAGTGGGCGGCGCGGTTGGAGCGCTGCGGGGTCCCCTGGACCCACAAATTCGGGGTCAGAGTGGAGCGGTGTGTGTTCCACTGCCAGCCCTCCACACTGCCACCTGGCCTCTTCTCAGACCTATTGCGTCCCCCGCCGCCGGGCGCTTGCCCTGAGGAGCTGAGAGAAAGGATCATGGCCTGGACTGCCAGACGACTCTGCGGCGCTCTAGACACTATCATCGAGCTGTATGACCTGGAGAAGGAGAGCCGCGAGCGCGTCGCCAAGCTGCAGCAACATGCACAGCTCTATTTGAAGGCGCTGCTCGACGCACTGCAAAGGTTTTCCCTCGCCATCGATCCGCCGCGCACTCGGGGTTCATCCATGGGATGGCGTGAGCTGCGCAGTGGCCGCACGGTAACTGCGCGCATGCTCAAAGCGTGGACTGGGCGTGAGCTCTGCTTGCAAAACGTACGCTTGTGAAAGCGGAAACTGCGCAGCATCTTCTTTGTGGCAAAAGAAGACGGGAAAAAGGAAAGAGAGGAAGAGGCGCTCCACTCGGGCGTGAAGTTTTCGCCCCTCCTCTCTCGATGTGCTTTTGCTGGGGTTTCATGTTGGTTTGTTTCTGTATAGTGTGCGCATCGTGTTTGTGGGATCGTTTGCGCTTCCCACGCATGCTTCAGGGTGGGCCGCACCAGTGTATGGTTCTGACACTGTGCGGCGTCAGGTTGAGAGCGGAAATGGGGGAGCGCGGGGCGATGCAGTGAGGGCGGAGCGTGCCTGGTGCGGCAGCCGGGATTGCAACAGCCCTTGACCGCGGCAGCGTGTGACGCGGCAGCGGCGGCACTGTATGACCCTACGCAGTTTGTGCGCTCGGAGGATATCGCCTCCGTCGTCGCTTTGGCACGGCGCGCGGCGGGGTTGCCGTGCGGTGGAGGTCTCCGGCGCGTCATTGAGAGCATCCTCAAGGTGCGGCATGTGCCCCCCGCCTGGCTGGCTTCGCCAGGGTCTGCATGCACCCTCTCAAGTCTCGAGCACGACGCCTCTGAGGGATGTCGAGGTCATCTGCCGGAGTTCAGTGCCTTTGTCGCCCGCCTCCTGCCCGACTGCCTCTCGATCTGCCTTTCCTGCCTGCGCCACGTCCGATATCTGTCGATGAAGTAGCGTCGTCGGAGATGTTATACGTACGTGATTGCCCCCCCCAGAGATTCACTAGCTGTCCAGACTCGACGACGAACCTAACCGCCCAGGTTGCCTCCGGCCCTTCAGGCGCCCCTAGACTCGACGCTGCGCCTGTCACGCGCGGCGAGACTCTCTGCTCCGGGCGCATCCGAAGCGTCCGAAGCGTGCGCAGATCGGTTCCGGTGTCGATTAGTGTGTGGGAGCCGCCGCTGACCGCTGTACCGAGGTGTCCCCGCAGGTGGTGGCGCAGACGTGGACCACCCCACGGGGTGCCGGTCTGCTGCCGACGAAGCCGGTTTACCGAGACGATATCAAGAGAGAGATCTATTTAGAGCTCGAGTCCCAGCTGAGGAAGCTCGTGGTTGACGTGGCCCAGCTCAATGGCGGCGCCAGCGGGGAGGTGGAGGCCCTGGCTGCCTCCGGGCTGCTCGGGCAGGTCCCGAAGAGCATAGCGGAGTGCTGTGCTGTTGGACTACGGGACAAGGCCGGGCTGCCCCGGGCGGCGCTTGAGGTGCTGGCCGCAGGGTCCAGCTGGCCCCTTGACGTGGCCCCGGGAGACAGCCCTGCCGATTGGGCGGCCGTCGCAGACGCCCTGCTGGAGGCTGCGGCGGCGGGAGGGTCGGACGAGTGCGTGCCTCGGGCGCTGCACCGTCTCGGAGAGCACCTCGGCAGGAGCGGCGGGGCGGAGTGGACGTTCGCCATGCTGCCGATGCTGCTCCACGTGCTGCATGCGGCGCTCTGTGCTCTGCCCTCCATGGCAGATGCTTTGGTCTCCGGAGATGGTGGGGCGCAGGCGGCGGATGCGGGGCTCCCCCCTGATCGTGGTGCCAGCTCCTCGGATCGTCGAGCGGCACGGTTTCGAGCTGCGGTTGAAGCGATTGTCGACCCTGCGCGGCCAATCATTAAGAAATGGCATCTGCAGCTGCTGCAGACCGGGCGGGCGCCTCCGGAGGTCCACGCCGAAGCGACCCATTCACAAAGCCTCGCGGTGCAGAAGAGGGCGACGCTCCTGGCGATCACGCTGGAGCGGTTGGCGGCGACGTACATGCTGCAGGTAAGGAGCACCGAGTGCTATGGGTCGATGGCGGGTTTCGAAAGCAGTATCTTGGTGGATGCGCGCAGTGCGTTTAGTGCCACACGAGGCATCACATTTTTCGTTGGTGGTTTCGGAGTATGCCGTGAGTCACTATGTAATGAAGGGCCCAGATATTTCACGGCATTCATTTCAGACTTGCGGTATTATGAATTTCCCCTTCTTCACAATGAGCATCTGCTGGAAACATGTTGTACCCTTTGCATTTGTTGCTCACAACCCTACACATTTCACCTTATGCCGTGGTCGTTGGCCACGTGCGCGCTTCATTGCTCTCAATCATGCCGCCTCCTGGCACCAAGCGGGCCCAGTCCTTCATCCACAGACAAAGCCTGCGGTCAGCTCACAGATTCTGCGACTTCCATTTCAAGAGCCGCTTTCGCTTTTCGACGTCTGCTTTCGCTGCGGCAAGAAGCTGACACGCCTCACTGCTTTCAATGACCCCCCTGAAGAAGACTGATCAGCAGCAGCTTTCAATGACCCCCCTGAAGAAGACTGATCAGCTGCAGCGTTCAATCGAACTCTCCACTTGCCCCCACCCGTTCATCCAAGCTCCGAGATCTGTCACACCGGGGTCGCTGACAGAATGCGGGTGCCACCTGCAGGACGCGCGGTGCGCTGTGGCGTATCTCGCGGCGGTGGCGGTGCAGAGCACGGGGGCCGAGCGTGCGGGGGACGCCACGGAAGTCTTTGCGCGGAGCCTGAGCGCTGCGCTCGCAGAACCGTCGCCGAGCTCACGCGCGGAGGCTGTGAACGCCACCCTGAGGGCGCTGTGTGCAGCTCTGCGCGTGACCGCTCCCGAGGCCACCGTGGACACGGCGCTTCTGAGCCGCCTGGCTGCAGACCCCGTGGTGGGCAGGTCAGTGTGTGGCCTCCACCTCTGGGCAGCATCGGCCAATGCCAAACCCAAGTTTTCCGCAGCATGAGCCCAGCACCCCCGTGTCAACAAACAAGTGTGGCATACGTTAACAACGGCAAGGCGCAATATTTCCGTGGTTGAAACGTGATGGTTGGAGGGAGGAAGCGCATTCGGTGTTTGCCGGGTGCATGAGCTTTCTCGGCAAGCTTCTGCCCAAATTTATGCGATTTTGAGCCTGTACAAACATGTAACCGGCCCGAAGGAAGTGACTGGCATAAGTAAGCCTCGATTTGCTCCGGAGGGATACCCCCTTGCTTCACGAGGTCATCACTGCCAATTGGCCATCTGAGCTGTGCGGCTGACGCGCCACCCCACCCGATGTGATCACCCGAACCCGGGCCAAAGTGACCCATCCCTCATCCATGACGGTCTCGCCGCCAGCAAGCGGGAACACCTCGTCTACTGACCGCGCATGGGTCCCCCGCACAGTTGTGCGCCGTTGGCACGGGCCGTGGCGTCCCTCGAGGTCGTGTGGCGGCAAGCGGTGGACGCCAATGCTCAGTGGCAAGAGCCGTGGAGCGCAGCAAAGTCGGAGGTGCTGCGGGTGTGGTGCGACCGAGGGTGTTCAAAAGCTCATTTCCGCGACGATCATATGCTGCGGTGCGCCCTCAGCGCACATTACTGTATGCCGAATGGATCGATGGTGTCGGTGCCCCTCGCGCTCTGAAATATGCACTTCCGTGGCAGTTGACGCCTGACACTTCTCGGCACGCGAGAATCTCCGATGGATTCACAGCTGCATATTCCACATGCACTCCACTCTCGAAGGGGCCACCAGCGCCCGACATTGCATTTGGTTGTTTGCTTACATTCATCTATGGAATTCGTCGGTGTCATACTGCACATGCCATACTTGCTCAGCGTCACCTTCCTGTGCAGGTGCGCCAAGTGCGGTCGAGCATGGAGATCTCTGCAGGCGCCGGAGGGTCCCCTAGAACGGCTCCGGCTGTGCGCGGATCAGTACAGCTTGCAGAGGCCCCTTCAGCATTTTCTGGCCGATGAGCTGGCAGCCGGCCTCAAGCGGGAGAAGACGCCCGGGCAGGTGGCAAACATGGTGCGAATTCTGGTGACGCAGCATCTTTCTGGAGGGCTGCCCGGAGGCGAGGAGGAGCTCAGCGAGCGGAGGCTGCTCCCACTCGAAGCGCCTCAGCTCCGACCGCAAGACTTCCCCGAAAACTAAAGGGAATGGTGGCTGGCAGCTGTGGCTACTAAATCCATGACGTGCTGCACTATTCCAACGCATGCACGCTCAATAGGAGGTGACGGTCATGAACATGTTCCGTAGAAGTGTGATGCATATGACTCATACACAGAAGTTTGTCTGCTCGCAGTGTATATGTCTACATGCTAATAGTATGCACATTCAATGTTCGGCTAGTATACATTCATTTTTTTAGTGAAAATAGTTCATGAACACAAACATCCCAATTCGCATGACTATATGAATACAAATTCCCTGAACAAGGTTGGAAGTCCCCCACCATGAACCCCCATTAAGGATCCCAAAAGCATTTCCCCACCATTGCTCTAATATACTGGGACACCTTGCACACCGCCTGAATCGAAGTGGCACGCGCACATATAAATGCCCCCTGCCATGCACTATATATATGGGGAAATTCTGCCCTAAATATAGGGCTTCCGAGCCCACTTTGGAACCCCCACAGCCAACCCCCTACCTTCCACTTTCTCTCCTTCGAAAGTTGGAACCTGCCCCTTGCCATCAACATCGCGCTAGACGCGGTGCACTGAAAGCAGTGATGGTACGTCACTGTCTACCCATGAAATCGTGGGGGCAGCGTGTTCTGCATACTGAGCGCAATGGTAATAGCAGCTTAGTAAATGAGAGAGCGGGCGCAGGGTTGCGAATGAGCATAGCTAGCCACGAGCTGGCGAGAGCGGAGGGCGGGCGACCGCGACAAAGGTGTAAGCTCGAGCGTGTGCGTAGTTCAAGCACCGCAAAATCCCCAAATAAGGGAGTTCGTTAAAGGTCTGGTTGCCGATCCGGCTGCAAATGCTGCCAATGAAGTCACAGGCAAAAGCATCCACGAGTCGCACCACTGTGATCAGCCGACAGCAAAATAACGTTGAAGATTGTTAATGTTAGAGTGATGCCGGGTAATGAATTTCAGGGAAACAAATCTGATTATGTACGTCATGCCATGGAAGCTATGGGTGTGAAGCAGTGATTCAAATTGATGAGGAAACTTATGTAATATAATGGATGATATATTAGGCAAACGGACTAGTGACAATCAGAAACACAGGTGGTGGCCCGGTCGGTCTATAAGCTGAGAGATGTGCAGATGTTTTCATTGGAGCGGAGCGGAGCGGAACGGACGGTACGACGACAAAAGACCAGACGATAGGGCCACTCATGGCGATGAGTGAAACAAGGAGGAACCAGACCTCCCATACAGTGGGGGGAGGGAGACGACAAGTCCCCCGTGACATCACCTCACACCTTCGGAGTGAGTGGCCCAGGCATGTAATATTTAAACCATAAACCCTAGTCTAATGTAACTGGTAAGATTGCTAGGGGGTGCGTAATTATTTTAGAATAGAAAAGGGCTCAGTTTAGAATAGAAGTAGTATTGCGGTGATTTAAGATTATTAAATTTTGCGAGCTCCCTAAAAGTTTACCTCTTAGATTTTGTTTTCGCCAACCCACCTAACCCCCCGCGCGCGCGCCCTCCCATATCCCACCAACATTCAGAAAAAAAGATCTTTAAAATTCGTAGCACCCGTAGTCGTGCCCGTATAGCGTATCGGTATGCGGAAGAGATCGCAGATCCCTAAAATTCAGAAGGAAACAAATCTGCGTAGTGCGCCCGTAGTCGTGACACCCGTATGTAAAGAGATCAAGCGAAGGCCGAAGGGCAAGGGCAAGGGCAAACGAAGGGCAACGACAATAAGGGAAACGGCTTAGGATAGAGGCAGTGCATATAGTTTAGGGGCATATTAAAATTATTTTCGTTCGGAATTTTCTTTCATGTGATTCTAAACTCGCATAGATACTGAGCCCGCTGACGGGAAGGGCGAGTCGCAAGCAGCTTTGAAGCTATAGAGTTTCAAAGATGTGTTTTGTATTTTGAGTGCGACTCCCCAAATTACAGATCAGCCGAGCGCTTCCCGTTAGCGCGGGGTATTCAGCATCAAACTGTTGAATATTCATAAGGTTGCGACTCAGTATCCAAGCGCACAAAGGCATCGGGCGAGTATCTTGGACATTAACAAGATTATACAAGCCGTGTTTTGGGTTTGGGTCTGAATCTCTACCCAAACCCAAAACTGCCTAGCAGAATAGGAGTTCTCGTGCGTTTCAGCACGCGAGACTCTGCATAAATATTCATAACAATAATGTGAGTTATTGTGCCCCCCAAGCTCAAGGTCTGATGTTGAGAACTCGCGAGACGAGAGTATGTCAACCTCGTGCGTTTTGGGTTTGGGTCTGAATCTCTACCCAAACCAAAAACTGCCTCGCACCGCTTGAGTTCTCGCGCGTTTCAGCACGCGAGACTCTGCATAAATATTCATAACAATAATATGAGTTGTGCCCCCGACGCTCAAGGTCTGATGTGGAGAACTCGCGAGAGGAGAGTATGTCAACATCGTGCGTTTTGTGGTTGGGTTTGAATCTATACCCAAACCCAAAACTGCCTAGCAGAATAGGAGTTCTCGTGCGTTTCAGCACGCGAGACTCTGCATAAATATTCATAACAATAATATGAGTTGTGCCCCCGAAGCTCAAGGTCTAATGTGGAGAACTCGCGAGACGAGAGTATGTCAACATCGTGCGTTTTGAGTTTGCGTTTGAGTCTACCCAAACCCAAAACGGCCTCGCACCGCTTGAGTTCTCGTGTGTTTCAACGTACCGTAGGCCCCCTAATTTTCGGTCCCTAGAGGACTTGGGGACCGTAGGTCCCCAAAATTTCGGACCTGTATGTGGGCTGTGGTCCATAATTTGGGACCGTAGGTGCCTATCGGGATTGGGGACCTTAGGTCCAATCCCCGAAATATTTGGTGTAAACCCTATAACCCCCCCCTAGATCCCCACCGAAGCCCCCGCCACCCACCGTCTCCCCATCCGCGTCCCCCGTCTCTCCGTTCCCCTGCCCCCGTCGAATGAATAAATAAATATCAAGGTATCGAATAACTGAAAATAAAACTTCGTGTGGAGCAGTGTCGACATTTATAGACTGCGTGTTGAAATTTATTATCATATCCGCGCGGTTCTGCCGGACGACCGGAAAGGTTGAACACACTTGACACGCTACTGTAGACTACACAGTTTCTGAATCAGTGTGAATTAGTTCGATCTGCTCGGTGACATGATAGTTGATACACCGCGATCAGGATTTCAGGTCGTGTCACGGCAACTCATCTACTGTGTCACTGCCAGGTCTATCTGCTCGCGATACTGTGTCACTGTTCAACTGTGTCACCTTCACGAGTATCTATATACGTACTAGTTTTCAAAGTGCCCGAATCGATCTGCGCAAGGCATACCATTAAAACGTGCATAATAAAAATACGGACATTTTGATATATTGTAAGGCAAGCCGAATTTGTTTTGGGGTATGACGATATGACCCCGTATCTCCTTATCGTTTCCCCGAAGTTCCTCCATAGAAGAACTTCAGATTGATACCGGTCACCGCTAAATATTTCACCGCTCGTAGTACATATAACCAAAAAGTGCACTCCATGTACCGATGGGTGGGTGGCGGGCGAAAAAATGGCGCAGTGGCAATGCCGCAGGCCTTGCATTCTGGAACTTACGGACATCGCAGGTTCGAGCCCTGCGGGGGCACACAACGGGCGACCCGAAGGTTAGGTGCGTAGCGCACCGGTCATGCGTCGGAACCATGCACACCCGCGCGCATTTTGAGGCGTTTGCACCCCATTTTGTTGGGCCGAGGGATGATGCATCAATTGTTTGATGTTGGGGCCATTTTGGGCGTAAAGCAGGTGTGTCATACCCACTATGACAGGGGTATGATGCCATGTCATACCCATGTCATACCGTCTTTGTGCACCCCTGCACCTCGAGGATGCATATAATGAAGTGCCTATGTGGCGGGAACCTATACAGTAATCACTCACTTTTAAGAAAACCCGACGTTAAGAAGCGGCGGCGTTTGGGGGTACCCAACTCGATGAGTACGGCTGGCTGGCTTTTTCGGCTAAGAAAATTCCCGAAATAAGAAACCTCGGTGCTGGCGCCGCAGGCGATATTTTCTGAAATTATCGCCGTTTTAAGCGTTTATCAATGAAAATTTAAGAAAATAGCTGGCTAATTGAAAGAAAATGGCTTACTATTCTTCGAGTTTTCTTATGGCGGCGACGGCGGGGGTACCCAACTCGTGAGTACGGCTGGCTGGCCCAAAATCCCTGTTTCTTAAATATGGGCGATTGGTGTAAGGGTCATCTAAAGGGGGCGCATGTTGCGCCATGCATGGTTCCGGCCGCATATGTGACTACCCCAAGCAGATTTCCAGCATGGGATGTGATTTCACCTCACAAAAGTTGGGGTGCTCGACGAAGATGCTATCAAACAATGTGCTCGCACGATCTTCCCTTGGGCGCTATGCGTTCAAGTGTCCTCGAGACATATCAAATATTATAGGTTTGACGTCTACAGTATTGTCTATTAGATACCGCTTACGGCGGGTTACCCCACCTTGAAAATCACGTTACCGCGTGTGCATTAAACAAGGGGTAAATAGTCGCCACAAAGGAAAGCGCGCTACCAACCCGCACATGAAGTGTCCCTTTGGACCTCGCAACTTTGATATGCATGAAAACCTCGAGTTAGCTCGGTATACACGACGTAGGAGATAGGGTACCTAGGCTACCCATAAATAAAAGGGTCTTTCTTACAGTGGGGTAAGCTTTATGTATCCTAAGTAAGCTTCGATTTGGCAAGTGCGCGTTTTAGTACATTTTATGGGCATCAACCATCATATGATATGTGTGGTGGCATGATCGCATCAAGTTTATTCGGTTACATTGTGCTTGCATTCAGGTGATGTCTTTCCGAATATTCTGGTTTTCACTCGCAAAATAAGTTCGCTTGAGGCGGCATGTTGTTTTGGGTTGAAAATGGCGCCTACTGAGTGATTCTTTATCTTGGAAGGGTCAAAATGTGAGTATAGTTGATGACCACAAGTGCGCTTTCCCTTGGGTCTACGATACGATGACCAGTATGACGCGAAACGCTTAAGTACTGGTAACCCACCCTAAGCATTTGTTACGTTGGCTGGGTTACCCCACCGAGAAGCTAATAGACACTATGGGCATAATGATAGGTTTAAGACCGAAATCTACATCACGCTCTTCCCGAAATTATGCTGAAGTTCCTTTAGCACCCTTGAAATTGACGATTTTTTGTTGCCTTTTTTCATAGAACGTGGGAGTTTTTGTGCATGAAATGGTACTATCGTCAACATCCAATCAATTAGTGACATGGTGGGCATAGTAACTTCCATTTTGAATCATCAAGTGCAAACCATGGTTCCGATCACTGGATGTCTCACAAACGAGGCAAGCGTCACCCCCGAAATAAGGAGATTGTCACACAGATACTGAAAACGGCGAAACGTATGCAACGTGTCAATAGAAGAGGGGCATTCAAAATTCTACGGATGCAAATTCGAGCTTCCCACGTTCGGGCAATCGAATGAGCATTCCGAACGAGCCCGATAACCACGACACTGGCTGCTGATGCTATTGCATTTTTAATTTTGTCAAACTTTCGAATTATTTTGGACGCTGACTAGGACGTAGGCTGACGCGGGTTCACGACGCGCATGGATGTGCGTATCTTTAGAGGATTCTTTTAGTTCATCGATGGCAATGCTCGCAACGGCTAGTTTTAGTGTAAATATTCTACGCAGTGTAAATATTCTCCATCGTTTGATATGTCGATATTCAGATCTCAATGAAGTTGGCGATCGGATGAGGTTTCGACTTCCAGCGTTCGACTGAAGAACCGCGGGAGTCATCAGCATAACATTATACATTTTCAAATTTCTTTCATGGTTTCGTTTTGCAGCAGCAATGGAAGATTATGCGGGCGAGCGACGGTGTAGCACTGTGCGCTGTGCAATGATTGTATGCTTTTCGAATTGAATTGATTTCTTGTTTTACAAGTTGCGTTCTATTTGCTGATGTTTGTGCGCACTTTGTTATTTTGTCGTCTTAAAATCCAGTTTTCGCCACTCCATTTTGCAAGGCGCCTCACCGCACAATTCGATTATTACGTTTGTCGCATAGCGGAAGAAGCAGCGGTTCCTGTGTGGATTAGGTACAAACTTTTCATTGATCGCGTGGAATTATTCTGCTGATATTGGTTCGCACTTTGCCAAATGGTCGTCTCGGTTTCCCGTGTCCGCAACTCCTTTTCGCAAGGCGCCTCGCCGCACAATTTGCGAGGAAGACAGATCCACTGTCCGGCTAAGCTCGCTGAGAATCAAACTGATCATCACATAACTAGTGTCTGGCCGAGGCTTTATGCTCTCGGAAACCCAGACAGTGAAACAATGACTGTACTACTGTACTGTACTACTGTACTGTACTACTGTACTGTACAGTGCTAGGATGTCACGGACACGAAACGGAAGCAGGGTCAGGCTAGGGGCTAGTCAGAGCCTATAATAACTAAGCCTAAACCCGAAGTCCAGCACACCACCCGTGGGTGTGACTGCCTAGCAAAGCAGGTATAGGATAATACAGCCACGAGATAATAAACAAACACCTACCACTTGAACAAGGATTCTAACTAAAATTCACTAAGTTTTACTAAAAAATCGAGAATGGTCCTAAAGTGTCAAAATGCCTCCTAAAGCTGGGTAATTGGGATTTGGTGTCCTAAACACGCCCCTAAAAGCCCCTAAAAGCCGCGGAGACAGGCGAGAATCTGAGATCGAGAGCCTAAACGCTTGTATAAATTTAAAGAAAGGCTAATCGACGTGTATAAATTGCGAGAACATGGGGGAAGGCATACAGTCGTGGTATAAATGATAGAAATTCCATGGCAAGCAGGTGATGAGTGCATGAATATAAACTAAGATAATAAGATAGCGAAATCGCATGCATGGCCATGGCCGTCATCACGACGAGTCGATGGCGCTTGCGATCGATTGCGCACGATGATGATATGCAAGGCGAGATATCCCGCCTGTTGCCTGCGCCACACCAAGTCGTGTTTGTCTTGAAGTTCTTTACAATTTGAAAAACGAGCGGTTGACTCTCGCAAGAGAGTAACAAAAAAATAAAAAACAGCAAGCTGCGTGCAATGGAAAAAACGGGAGATAGCGGTCCTTCCTCGAAGAGGCAAAGGACCTTGCAGGTTTGGAACAGAATGCACTCGTAGCCCTACCGGCTGTTAGCTTGCTATTTAGTCAGCAGTGGTGTTTTCCTTGATTAGGTTCATAGGCATGCATGTGTTTACGTTGGCGATTGCTCGCAGGATGGACCTGTGGGAGGCGTGCAGTCCGCGTCGCGTGGCGCAGCGTTGCTTGGGGCGGTCATGCGAGCCCCTGAAGGGCAGGTGGGTTACCTCTAGGTGTTCGACATGCTTGTAAAGTTTATAGGGAAACTGCGTATTGGCCAGTTTGTTAATATTCGACGATGTCGCAGGTGGGTTCTTCGCGGGCGGTGAGGCCCTCCAGGAGCCTCCAGGGCCCTGCGGTAAGTGTTCTTGGACCGTTGACATTTCCGTGTCACTCCTCCCGTAACTCAGCTGCCTGCTCTTTCGCTCTAGGAACGTGAACATCTTGGAGCGGGTATGTTTTTTTGGGGGGGAATATTTGTATACAGCATGCTGACGCCGGATCTTTGTACCTTACGCACATACTTGTCTAAAAAGTGCCCCACGCCGCCTCACGGTCTAAATTGCGCCTCATACCGCCGCATCACACCACCTCACGGTCTGGAGCGTGCCTCACACAGGCTGCTGCAGTGCGCCCCGGTGGGCATGGTGGTGGAGCTGCTGCTGCACCCCAGGGGCCTGCGGTAAGTGGTCTTGGACCGTTGACATTTCCGAGTCACTCCTCCCGTAACTCAGCTGCCTGCTTTTTCCATGTACAAACGTGAACGACATCTTGGAGCGGGTATGATCGTTCTTTTTTGGGGAATATGTGTCCAGTGCATAATCGCGCCGGATCTTTGTACCTTATGCACATACTTGTCTAAAAAGTGCCCCACGCCGCCTCACGGTATAAATTGCGCCTCATACCACCGCATCACACCACCTCACGGTATGGAGCATGCCTCACACAGCCTGCTGCAGTGCGCGCCGGCGGGTATGGAGGTCGACCTCGGTATGCGCCCCAGGGGCCTGCGGTAAGTGTTCTTGGACCGTTGACATTCCCGAGTCACTCCTCCCGTAACTCAGCTGCCTGATTTTTCCATGTAGGAACGTGAACATCTTGGAGCGGGTATGATCGTTCTTTGTGCGGGGAATATTTGTGTAGAGCATGCTCGCGCCGGATCTTTGTACCTTATGCACATACTTGTCTAAAAAGTGCTCCACGCCGCCTCACGGTATAAATTGCGCCTCATACCACCGCATCACACCACCTCACGGTCTGGAGCATGCCTCACACAGCCTGCTGCAGTGCGCGCCGGCGGGTATGGAGGTCGACCTCGGTATGCGCCCCAGGGGCCTGCGGTAAGTGTTCTTGGACCGTTGACATTCCCGAGTCACTCCTCCCGTAACTCAGCTGCCTGCTTTTTCCATGTAGGAACGTGAACATCTTGGAGCGGGTATGATCGTTCTTTGTGCGGGGAATATTTGTGTAGAGCATGCTCGCGCCGGATCTTTGTACCTTATGCACATACTTGTCTAAAAGGTGCTCCACGCGGCCTCACGGTCTAAATTGCGCCTCATACCGCCGCATCACACCACCTCACGGTCTGGAGCGTGCCTCACACAGGCTGCTGCAGTGCGCCCCGGTGGGTATGGTGGTGGAGCTGCTGCTGCACCCCAGGGGCCTGCGGTAAGTGGTCTTGGACCGTTGACATTTCCGAGTCACTCCTCCCGTAACTCAGCTGCCTGCTTTTTCCATGTACAAACGTGAACATCTTGGAGCCCACACAACCTCACGGTCCGCAGCATGCCTCACGTGGCACACGGTCTGTGCTCTGCAGGAGGCTGCCCCTGCGCAGGAGGCGGGGGAGGTGGAGGGTGTCTCCCAAGCTGACCTGGTGCGCTTCTCTGCCTGCTAACCACGTCCAAACTGTTTCTTAAGCATAAGAGCTTCAGAGGGTGTGCCGGAATCACCATTGGTGATCTGCTTGTGTGGGGCGCCTGGTGGAAGTAGTACAGTTAGGAGGCGTGTTCAGATGTGAGACGACTTGAGCCAAGCGTGCGCGTGTTTACCACGGGCATGTCTTTTGGCTCGTCGTGCTATGCGCGCCAGGTCTCCTATGACTCGAAGTCCTCCACGGTGACTGACTCCGCGCACCTATGATGCGAAGTCCTCCACGGTGACTGACTCCGCGCACCTATGACTCGAAGTCCTCCACGGTGACTGACTCCGCGCACCTAAGACTCGAAGTCCACCACCGTGACTGACTCCGCGCACCTATGATTCGAAGTCCTCCACGGTGGCTGACTCTGCGCACCTATGATTCGAAGTCCTCCACAGTGACTGACTGACATCGCGCACCTATGATGCGAAGTCCTCCACGGTGACTGACTTCAGGTCTGGTTTTCGGCTTCGGTGTGAGGCCGATGGTGCCATGGTGTCCCCTCAACGGGCGCGCAGGACTTGAGCCAAGCGTGCGCGTGTTTACCACGGGCATGTCTCTTGGCTCGTCGTGCTATGCGCGCCAGGTCTCCAGTCCGTCTTTGGTGTAAGGCCGATCGTGCCATGGTGTCCCCTTAACAGGGTTGTCGACTTGAGCCAAGCGTGCGCGTGTTTACCACTGGCATGTCTCTTGGCTCGTCGTGCAATGGTGTATGGTCGGGTCAGACAAGGTCGGGGTAGAGTTGTAGACAACGTCGGGTTGGTGGGCGTTCGGCTCACGCACGTCATGCGCAGGCGCACCCTCTAGTTTACCCGCGCCAGCATTGCACTTATGGGATCACACCCAGCCTGTGTACGCAGCTCGTGGGAGGGGCGGATGATGTGAGGTCATGGGAGGGAGAGTCGTTTGTCGTGTGGCCGTCGTCAGTTGGAGGGGGTGTAGAGTTGTAGACAAGGTCGGGTTGGTGGGCGTTCGGCTCACGCACGTCATGCGCAGGCGCACCCTCTAGTTTACCCGCGCCAGCTCTGCACTTATGGGATCACACCCAGCCTGTGTACGCAGCTCGTGGGAGGGGCGGATGATGTGAGGTCATGGGAGGGAGAGTCGTTTGTCGTGTGGCCGTCGTCAGTTGGAGGGGGGTGTAGAGTTGTA
The DNA here is from genome assembly GCA_001247695.2 of Cymbomonas tetramitiformis. Classification (NCBI taxonomy): domain Eukaryota; kingdom Viridiplantae; phylum Chlorophyta; class Pyramimonadophyceae; order Pyramimonadales; family Pyramimonadaceae; genus Cymbomonas; species Cymbomonas tetramitiformis. The sequence continues at coordinate 37,395 of LGRX02034644.1, forward strand.
GACAAGGTCGGGTTGGTGGGCGTTCGGCTCACGCACGTCATGCGCAGGCGCACCCTCTAGTTTACCCGCGCCAGCATTGCACTTATGGGATCACACCCAGCCTGTGTACGCAGCTCGTGGGAGGGGCGGATGATGTGAGGTCATGGGAGGGAGAGTCGTTTGTCGTGTGGCCGTCGTCAGTTGGAGGGTGGTGTAGAGTTGTAGACAAGGTCGGGTTGGTGGGCGTTCGGCTCACGCACGTCATGCGCAGGCGCACCCTCTAGTTTACCCGCGCCAGCATTGCACTTATGGGATCACACCCAGCTTGTGTACGCAGCTCGTGGGAGGGGCGGATGATGTGAGGTCATGGGAGGGAGAGTCGTTTGTCGTGTGGCCGTCGTCAGTTGGAGGGGGGTGTAGAGTTGTAGACAAGGTCGGGTTGGTGGGCGTTCGGCTCCCGCACGTCATGCGCAGGCGCACCCTCTAGTTTACCCGCGCCAGCATTGCACTAATGGGATCACACCCAGCCTGTGTACGCAGCTCGTGGGAGGGGCGGATGATGTGAGGTCATGGGAGGGAGAGTCGTTTGTCGTGTGGCCGTCGTCAGTTGGAGAGGGGTGTAGAGTTGTAGACAAGGTCGGGTTGGTGGGCGTTCGGCTCACGCACGTCATGTGCAGGCGCACCCTCTAGTTTACCCGCGCCAGCATTGCACTTATGGGATCACACCCAGCCTGTGTACGCAGCTCGTGGGAGGGGCGGATGATGTGAGGTCATGGGAGGGAGAGTCGTTTGTCGTGTGGCCGTCGTCAGTATGAGGGGGGTGTAGAGTTGTAGACAAGGTCGGGTTGGTGGGCGGTCGGCTCACACACGTCATGCGCAGGCGCACCCTCTAGTTTACCCGCGCCAGCTCTGCACTTATGGGATCACACCCAGCCTGTGTACGCAGCTCGTGGGAGGGGCGGATGATGTGAGGTCATGGGAGGGAGAGTCGTTTGTCGTGTAGCCGTCGTCAGTTGGAGGGGGGTGTAGAGTTGTAGAGAAGGTCGGGTTGGTTGGCGTTCGGCTCACGCACGTCATGC
>LGRX02034645.1:0-73579 GCA_001247695.2 Cymbomonas tetramitiformis
AGCTGCAGCAGGCCAGGTGGGGCCCAGCGCGCTCGCTGGAGCTGCAGCAGGCCAGGTGGGGCCCAGCGCGCTCGCTGGAGCTGCAGCAGGCCAGGTGGGGCCCAGCGCGCTCGCTTGAGCTGCAGCAGGCCAGGTGGGGCCCAACGCGCTCGCTGGAGCTGCAGCAGGCCAGGTGGGGCCCAGCGCGCTCGCTGGAGCAGCTGGGCCAGGTGGGGCCCAGCGCGCTCGCTTGAGCTGCAGCAGGCCAGGTGGGGCCCAGCGCGCTCGCTTGAGCTGCAGCAGGCCAGGTGGGGCCCAGCGCGCTCGCTTGAGCTGCGAGCAGACGCAGGCCAGCGGTCCGGCGTTCAATGAATGTGCGCTGAGGGGAGCGCCGCGCGGATCCCCGGGACGACCCCCCCCCGGGCGCTGGAATGGGGGTCAAGCTCTGCACTGCCGGGCCAGAGCTCGCTCCTGGGCCTCATGCGCCACTCCAGCTGACGTGATGGGGGTATGGTGACCCGGGCGCGCTGCAGGGAACAGCTGGCGCGCACGGTAGCAAAGTGGGGGCAGATATCACTAGCGGCGGCTTTTGCAGGTCCTGCTAGCCCCCCCGCAGACCCCGGGCCCTTGCATCGCGCATGCTCTGGGGGCGGCATTAGCTCGAGCGCGTCACATGCGCAGCGGTGCTCGAGCGCCAGTCACGCGCGTGGCAAGGGCTTTGCGATGGGGACTGAGGGTCCCGTGTCCTGTCCGTTGCTTGTGGCAGGTTGGGCGCACAGCTGCCTCGAGAGGAGGCCGCTGCGGAGGACTGCGCGCAAGGCCCTGCTCAGGCTCAGCCAGAGGCACCTCGCGCAAGCCTTCACAGCTTGGCAGGACTCCGCGGCGTCGTTGAAGCATCTCCGCGAGCTCGCCAAGACCTTGATGCAGCATTTCCTTCTGCGCACCGAGGCCGCCGCATTCCGCGGTGAACTCCTCGGCCACCTGCGCTCCCCGCCTCCCTGCCTGCGATCCTCGTGGCCTTCGAGCCACGGCCTCGCCTCCACTTTCAGATAATGCCTTCGCTCAAGCCGCGGCAGGGGCATGATCGGGGTGGTGGAGGGGGCAGCGCTCTTTGCCCGAGGGGCGGAGTGAGAGGTGGTGTGGTGCGTGGGCGACGCGCGCTGCAGGGTGGTGTCAAAGCTGGTCGAGCGCAAAGCAAAAAGTGCTGCTCCTGCGGCACACTGTGGCATTCTGGCAGCAGAGGCGCTACTTCAAGGTGCTGTGCCACTGGCGCGCCTTCGCGGAGCAGAGGCGGCGCCACGTGGACCTCGGCCTCCGCGCGGTCCTGCTCTGGTGCAACCGCTCTGCGGGCAGCGCCCTGCTCTGCTGGAGGTGCGCGCACGTCATTCCCCCGGCAGCTCAGCACTCTGCGCTGGAGGTGCCCCCACACTGCTCCCTTTGCTGCTGGTGCCGGGTCTCAGCCCCACCCCGAAGAGCTGCCCTATCAGAGCCTGCCGTGGCCTCAACTCCCTGAGCGCGGCGGCGCGGCAAGCCCGCAGTCCTGCCACACCCAGGCGGCACCGCTGGAGCACCTGTTTGCGGGCGGTGACCCTGAGAGGGGAGCCAGGCGCGACCTCGGATATCTGTGGAATCATGGAACACCTATTGCTTGATGTATGATCTGAGGGCTCAGGATCTGCAGCACGCAGAGTGTCGATGCTGATCTGAGGGCTCAGGATCTGCAGGGCGCAGAGTGTCGATGCTGACCTGAGGGCTCAGGATCTGCAGCGCGCAGAGTGTCGATGCTGACCTGAGGGCTCAGGATCTGCAGCGCGCAGAGTGTCGATGCTGATCTGAGGGCTCAGGATCTGCAGCGCGCAGAGTGTCGATGCTGACCTGGTGCAGAGCCTCAACATTTCCACGCAGCGCGCAGAGTGTCGATGCTGACCTGGTGCAGAGCCTCAACATTTCCACGAATTTTCTACAAGGGCCTCGGCACATCAACGATAGCCAACAGAAGCCAAAGAAAATGCAAAGCAGACTGCCAGCCACATGCCCCTTGTCACGTTGAATTCGCATGCCCTCCCTCCGATGATGGCTGATGCCTGGCATGTGTGTGGTGTGAGCAGGGAATACGCAGAGCGGCACGCTGCCCTGACGCAGTGCAAAACACGAGTCGCTTCGAAAAGAGTCCATGCACAGCTTGCCGCCATATTCGCCATGTGGCGCGCCGTCGCCAAGCGTGACCGCAGGAGAGCCGCAATCGTGGTGAAGGTGACCTGTGCCCTGTGTCACTCCTTCCGGTTTGCTCCGCCTGCGCGATGACTGCAATGACGGCTTGCTCCGCCTGCGCGATGACTGCAATGACGGCTTGCTCCGCCTGCGCGATGACTGCAATGACGGTTTGCTCCACCTGCGCGATGACTGCAGACGGCTTGCTCCGCCTGCGCGATGACTGTGGCTTGCTCCGCCTACGCGGTAGCTGCAATAACTGACACTCCGCCCTGCCTTGACCAATGGCTTCTATGTAGCTTACTCCGCCTGCGCGATGACTGCAATGACGACGCTCCGCCTGCCTTACGACTGCACGTGACCGGCACTCTGCCTCTGTGATGACTGCAATGACGGCTTGCTCCAGCTGCGCGATGACTGCAATGACGACTTACTCCGCCTGCTGATGGCTACAGCGGCTTGCTCCGCCTGCGCGTGGCTGGCGGCCGGCATCGCCTGCGATGACTGCAATGACGGCTTGCTCCGCCTGCACGGTGGCTGCAGCGACGCTTACTCCGCCTGCATGACCAGGCTGTGACGGCTTGCTCCGCCTGCACATTGGCTGCAATGGCGGCTTGCCTCCCGCCTGCGCGATGACTGCAACGCGGCTTACTCGCCTGCGCCCGATAACTGCAATGACGGCTTGCTCTGCCTGCGCGATGACTGCTGTGGCAGCACTCCGCCTGCGCGGTGACTGCTGTGGCCCGGCTTGCTCCGCCTGCGCGATGACTGGCCATGTGGCTTACTTTCTTATGCTGCTGATGAAGCTGCAATGACCGGGGAGCTCCGCCTGCGCGATGACTGCAATGACGGCTTGCTCCGCACCTGCGCGATGACTGCAACCGACCGGCTTGCTCCGCCTGCGCGATGACTGCAATGACGGCTTGCTCCGCCTGCACGATGACTGCAATGACGGCTTGCTCCGCCTGCGCGATGACTGCGATGACCGGCTTGCTCCGTGACTGGCTCGGTCCCAAGCTGCGTATGTGAAGTTGTGGCTCGCACAGGCGGTCTGGAGTGCACGAGGGGATGGGAGTGGGCATGGGGCGGTGCAGATGATGCGGCGGTACACACGGCACTTAAAGGTCAGCACGTTTTACGCGTGGGAGAATGCGTGCGACGACGTACAGCAGCTGGCACTGATGGCGGGGCAGCATGCTGTGAAGGTGGTGGACCAGGACCTGCGGCGGATGCTGCAGGGGTGGTGCAGCCTGGTGCGGCAGCTGCAGAGTCATCGCGAGCGCGTGGTGCTGGGAATCACCAACTGGATGCGCCGCACTGCGCTCACCTCCTTCCGTGACTGGCGCACCCTCTTCCAACACCGCCACCATCTGCGCATGGTGCGCCACGTGGGCTGTTCTCCCCCTTCTTCCATCCCCCTCACCCCCAGCTCCTTCCCCATATCCCATCCCGGCATTCCCACACCGCCACCCTCCGCCGACTCTGGCAAACCCTCCAAACATGGCCCCCCTCAGCAGTGGTTCCTGGACGCCAAGGGGCTCGTGACCCATATCGAACTGTGCTCCGAGAGCGGATGTTTGATACACTTGCGCCAGGCGGTGACGGTGCCGTGCGTGCGCTGAACTTCCCCCCCGGGCATTCATGCCTGCATGTGTCCCTGCGCTTCTGGCGCGGCGTCTGCAGTGCCACGCCGGCGTTCTCGCAGGGGGGGAGCTCACCTCAGCAGATCTACCACGGGGGCAAGGCCACCTGTGAGAGGTGCACAGCGAGATGGTGCCACACTGTCCTTACGCTGGTGTGGAGCGTGGCAGGGGTTTCACACGTGAATCAGGGAGCTATTTGTGGAGCGGGGCAGGGGACCCATGCGTGAATTGGGGAGCTACTTGTGGAGCCCAGGGCCGTGGGGGGGTGATGGCAGCGCGGGGCGCCTGGGGCGGCGCAGACTGTGATGAGGTGCGGGCGCATGCAAAGGAAGCTGCAGCAGCGCGGCGCCTGGGAGAGCTGGGCGCTGCTGCTGGCCATCAGCGAGGAGAAGGCGGCGCGGCTGCATCGAGCGAAGCGGCAGATCACGAAGCACGCCAAGAGCCGCGCCGTGAAGTGGTGGAGTCACTACTCGTGGCGCTGCCGGTCACTGCGAGACATCAGCCGCCAAGTGAAGAGGCGCGGCCGCTACTGCGCAGTGCTGACAGCCCTGAGCAGCTGGGTCCTCGTCGTGCAGCACTCCAGCACCTGCCGCCAGCTCGCAGACAGCCACCGACGGGAGGTGGCACGCCTCCTGCTGGGCCGCATCCTCTTGCAGTGGCGGGACCTGGTGCGAGCATCTCCCGCGCCTCTCTCCCCCAGCCCCTCGCCCTCCGATGACGCACAAACTGTGCGCGCCGGAAGCTTCTTGGTTGCCGCATATTTGGCATAGTGTGCATGCTGGGGGCAGTTGAGGAAAGGGAAGAAGGGCAGGGCTGAACGGCGGCAAGGAGAAAGGGAGAAGGTGGATGAGCGACAAGGAGGTTGAGTGTGGAAGGGATTTAGCGGGCGGGGGACTGTGGGCACAGGCGAAGGAGATGGCGCAGTACAAGCGAATGGTGCTGCGAGAGAACGGGCGGCACGCTCGCCGCATCTGGTGCCTCGCCCTGCAGATCTGGCGAAATCTAACGGCACGCCGGCGCCAAATCCGCCTGGAGGTGCTGCGCTTGGTGTCAGGGCGTGCTCAGGTGGCCGTGGCGGCGGCGCTGACGCACTGGCGCAAGCACTCGCAGCGCCTCACCTTCCTGCAGCTGCCCTGGGAGCACGTCCTCCACCTGCAGCTGCGCGCCACTGCCCGCAGCGTCCTCCGCGCCCGCTTTAGCACCTGGACCGTCCGGGCCCTCTACGTGAGGAACAGCGAGTGCCGCATGTGCGCGCCACTCTGGGCCCTGCCCCCACCCCCCCTCCCGCGCTGCGCACCGTCAGCGCGGCGGCAGTTAGTTCCAATCGAGCTTTCCCAGCATGGCCTGGCATCATCGGCTTGCTCAGTGGGGAAAAGCGCTGTTCTGAGGTGACTTTTAGCCGCGAGACGTGGGAGATGGCGTGTGACTCGACCCAGCGTCTTGACCTGTTTGACCTGTTTGTCCGCGAGACACGGGAGATGACGCGTGACTCGACCCCAGCGTCTTGACCTGTTTGTCCGCGAGACACGGGAGATGACGCGTGAATCGACCCCAGCGTCTTGACCTGTTTGTCCGCGAGACACGGGAGATGACGCGTGACTCGACCCCAGCGTCTTGACCTGTTTGTCCGCGAGACATGGGAGATGACGCGTGACTCGACCCCAGCGTATTGAGCTGTGTGTGCGTGGTTCCTATTGAAGCCCTGCGCCGGCACGTTTAGTCCCTGCGCCTGTGTGACCTGCCTGTAGCGGCCTCGTTGGAGTGGTCTCACCCGAGAAGTGCGCCGCTGAGAGGCTGACCTGGCACGGGCGTGGGGAGGCGCAGAAACCTGCTGCTGGCAAGATGGGGACTGCTGCGGGCGGTGCACATGTGGCGGCACTGGCAGGCCTGTGCGCTGGGCAGGCGGCGGCTGCGGGTGGTGTCCGCGCGGCTGCAGGCGCTGTGGGACGCACGGCTGCTGGCGAGCACGATGCTGCTCTTCGTGCGACAGCGGGTGACGAAGCAGCGGAAGCGCCGAATGCTGCAGCGGGCGGTGAAGCTGTGGAACTTGCGGGCAGAGACGCGCGTGAAGAAGCTGCTGCCGCGCTGGCGCAGCCTGGCACAGAGGGCCTGCATGGCGGCGAAGTTCATGCGCGTGCTGGAGCCCAAGCTGCGTCTCAAACTGCTTGCACAGACCTGGGCGGCGTGGCGGGTGTGCCCCTCAAGCGAAGGGGTCTCAAATTGTCCCCTCCCCCCCCTTACGTGATCCTAGCGCAGCCCCCAAATCGCGCCCACCTGCCTGTCCCTTACATCGACGGGGATCCCTGTTGCATGGTGCTGGTTGCAGGGCTCCGTCGAGGGTGCCGCGCCTCGTAGTGTCGAGTGAGGGCTGCCTCTGCCTCTGGACGAGGGGGGAGACGCGAGAGTTGCCAGGTGGCATATAGCTTGATGGGGATTGGTGCCCTCGCTGTAATCTTAGGCTTTGGGGGTGGTGCGCTGAGCCCCCCTGCCATGTATTTTGGGGGTGGTGCGCTGAGCCCCCCTGCCATGCGTTTTGGGGGTGGTGCGCTGAGCCCCCCTGCCATGTATTTTGGGGGTGGTGCGCTGAGCCCCCCTGCCATACAATTGAGGGAGCACTCTCGCACGATAGCGGTTTTGGGTGATCCCGGCGGGCGCACTGGGCGGGGGCGCCTGCAGGAGGAGAAGCGAGAGGGCAAGCAGCTGGACAAGACGGCGCTGCTCTGTCGTCGAGTCGGGCGAATCTACCTCTATGGCATGTTCAGGTACTTCTATGCCAACCCCTTTCACACTCGCCTGCGCAGCCTGACTCCGAAGAGTCAGGTCAAAGTGCACCCTCCTTTCGGAGCGGTCCCCTTTGCACTCCCCCCTTTCGGAGCGGAGCAAGGCACACTGAAGCGCCGCGCTGTCTCGCGTCCATAGAACCCCCGATTCCTCTCACGGCACAGGTGTCTTGCACTTAGTGGTTCCGAGACTCGCCGAAGGAATAAGCCCTGTCGGCTCGAGCTGTTGCGAGCCGGATCTAAAGCTGCCTGCAGCTTGTCTGCTTGGCCGGGTCGTTCGTCTTGTGCTGACGCTCCTCCTCCCCCTTCCCAACGTTGTTGCCCTCTGCCAACCCCCGGACAGGTCCTGGAAACTGCTGACCTTGACCGTGCGAAAGTGCCAGATGCTGCTCCCGAGGCTGACCCTCGGCCGCAGCATACGCGTCCTGCGCACCTGGCGCCTCCGCACGGCCCGCGTGCGCCTGTTGCGCCGCACTGCCATGCGCCTGCAGCAGTATTGTGGCTCGCGGCTGCAGGCAAACGTGTTGGCCACATGGGGCCTCACTACACTGCTGAAGAAGCGCTGCAAGACGGTGCGTGGAGACTCCTTGCACACAGCCTGGCCCCTCTGGTTGAGCTGTCGCCACCGTCGTGTGTGGCTGTGCCATGTGAGACTTTCACAATTGAAGGCTTGCTGCTGACAGTGCAAAGGGCTTCCTGATTGGCTGGCGGTACCTGGGCTCCAGGGCTCCCCGATTTTCCGGCAGTACCTCGGGGTCCCTGATTGGCTGGTGGTCTGGGGGCTCCCTGGTTGGCTGGGAGCGCCAGGACTCCCCGATTCGCTGTCGGTGCCAAGGACTCTCTGATTTGCTGGTGGTATTCCAGGGTGCCTGATTGGCTGGCAGTAGTGTGGACTTCCTGAGTGGCCGGCGATTCCTGGGGCTCCCTGATTGGCTGTCTGCCGGTGCAGGGGGGGAGGCTGCTTGCGGACAGTGCCTCGGGCTCCTTGAGTGCCTGGCAGTGGCATGGGGTTCCTCAGCGGCCGGCGGTGCTCCCTGACTGGCGAGCCATGCCAATCGGTGCCTGTTTGCCTGGCAGTGCCCGGGGCGCCTTGATTGGTTGGCACTGCCCAGGGCTCCTGCTTGCTTGGTGGTGCTCGGGGCTCCCTAATTGGCTGGAAGCGTCTGTTTGGCGATGCTGCTGAGTCGGGATAAGGCAAAGGGGAAGGGGGGGCCAAAGGGAGGGGAGGCTGAGGTGCGGTAAGGCCGAGGGTGGTGCGGACGCAGTTGTACTCCCGGCACTGCTGCACGCGGCGCAGCGTGTGTCTGGAAGGGTCGATGCACATATGGAAGCTGCTCTACCGCCGCCAAACCCTGAACAAGCGGAGGCGCGCCAAGGTGGGGCACTCCGGCATCCACGCCCAGCACGGCTGCTGTAGAAGCCCCAGGACTCTTTCTCGCCGCGTGCGTGGAGAAGTCCTCCAGCAGCACCAACACAGACGAATCGTCGCATGAGGCAGGCGACTGAACTTGAACAAGAGTTGCAGAAGCTTGCCATCGCCGCAAAGCCATACCCTGCTCTCTCCATCGCTTTTGATGGGTGACGAGGTGGAGGCAGCCGGAGGCACTTGTGCTTGATCTCGCACTCTCAGGTGGGGGGAGGGTAGTAAGCGGTTTGAGAATTAAGCATTGAAGGCGAGTCGGAGGATGCATGTCGGGGATGGGCGGGGCGCAGTTGGCGACGCTGTGGACCAGGAGGGTGTTTGCCAAGTGGAAAGACGACTGGGCGGCTCACAAGCAGGGCATCTTGAAGGCCGCCAGCTGCTGGCGAAGCACATGCCGACGGACTCGGCTGCAGTGGTACCTCGATGCCTTCAGTTGCTGGAAAGAGCTGCATCATAAGGCAAGGCTGCGGCGCCCTTCCTCACTGCACTTGGACGCATACCCGTGACAAACCTAAAGTCCACGCTTCAGAGGCTGACACCCCCTTGGGGGGAGGATACCGGTGGTGGGGAGAGTGGTGACAGGCGGTGATGGACCGGTGCATGGTTTGCAAGCACGGGCGGCGCACGGCGAAGCGGCACCTTCAGAACGCGTTCACCGCTATGGTGCACTTCGTCGAGGAGCTCAACAGGTGCGCCCGCCTGTGCCCGGAGCCGCCCACCAAAAACAGTGCCTCTCATTGGATGCGTCGGCAGATGTTGCTGCCCCTTTCAGCGACGCCCTGCTTCTTGATTGGACGTTGGTCTGCCAGTCCCCTGGCCAGTCAGCCGAGCCTACAGCACAGCGCGGTGACGCACCTGGGAGGCTGCATGCCTGCCTGGCCTGTGTTCAACGCGCATCACCTGTTCTTGGCAAAAAGAGGGCGCTCACATGGAGCCTCAGTCAGGGCCAAGCTCGCCCCTCTACCTCGGAGCTTTAAGCATGTCTGACAAGCCACTGTCCTTCGGAGTTCAGATGTGAGGCGCCAGGTGGCAGCTCAAGACTGGAGGCCAGGTGGCAGCTCGAGACGCCTTGTCCGTTGCTAGGGCTAAGGGCGGATCTAGGGCCCAGGCGGGGCGGTGCTCAGGCTCCCTCGGGGGGGGAAAGGGCCACCAGATCCCGCGAGCATTTGAAGCACTGCTTGAGGACGAAGCGCATCACCATGCAGTGGTTCATGAACTTCTACTGGGACGCCTACGAGTGCGACATTAGGTGCGCCCCGAGCCGCCTGCTCCGCACCACTGACCACTCAGGCGCCGCCTGTGCCCTCATCGGACCAGACGTGCGGCGAAGTGGCACTGGTCCGCTTGCCGCTTACACCAATGGCAGCGGAATGTGGACGTGACTGCAAGCCGCTGCACTGGAGAGCTTTGATGCAGTTTGGAATGTGGACGTGACTGCAAGCCGCTGCACTGGAGAGCATTGATGCAGTTTGGCGGCTGGCGTCTCGGCGGAATCGAGGGAAGGGTGGCAATGCTGCGGCAGCAGCAAACTTGCGGCGACCAGCCGGTTGCGGGATCAAGTCATCGTCCGGGACTTGCGGCCTGCTGAGCGACTGCAGGTCACCAAGCTGGCCTTCAAGCGCACCCAGAGGCACTCCGCAGTGGGGCAGGATAGGAGCTCTCAGCAAGCAGCGGCGTGACCCTGCGGGCGAGCGGTGGTGTGGTGCGGCGTCTGCAGGCACTCGCTGGAAATGCTCACCGGGACTTGCGACAATGCCATGGGCGAGCTCTTCCAGGGCAGCCTCCCCATGGTACGCCAGCCTCCCCTACGCGAGGCGCTTTCTGCCTGCGAGCCGCTTTCAGCCGCGGTGGACCCATGCGTGAATGCCTGTAGTGGACGTCAGGGTGAATGCCTGTAGTGGACGTCAGGGTGAATGCCTGTAGTGGACGTCAGGGTGAATGCCTGTTGTGGACGCCAGGGTGAATGCCTGTAGTGGACGTCAGGGTGAATGCCTGTTGTGGGCCTCGGTGAATGCCTGTAGTGGACGTCAGGGTGAATGCCTGTAGTGGATGTCAGGGTGAATGCCCGTGTGTATGTATGTATGTGACTTCTACTTGATTTGCTTCTCACATCCACTGGGATGATGGTGGGCTGGCTTTTGCTTGCCGATCTCATGCCGTTCAGTATGTATGTGACTTCTACTTCTTTTCCCATCAGAGGCGATGGTAGGTGGCACTTTTCTCGGGTGCCGAGGACGGGTAGGGGGAGCCCTGTGAAGACTTGTCCTTGCGAGGAGTTTACTGCTGCTGGGTTTCCCCTTTAACGTTGGCTTCCCTAGGCTTGAGCACCGACATGGAATGTTTCCAGAACCTGCAGTGTAAAGCTGGATGGGCTCGCAGCTACCCCACATTTTCTTTTTTGACTCGGATATGTGGCTTCTCCTTGGACCGATATCCTTGGCATCACATAACCACAAAGGATCGGCTGCACTCTGTACCCTCACCTGGGATCAGAGGATTCAGCACACACTTAAGGACACTTATCTGGATTCTCCGGAGTGTGTGTGTGTGTGGCCTATCCTTGGACCGATTCCTTTGGCATCACAGATGTGTGTGGCTTATTCTTGGACCGATTCCCTTGGCATCACATAACCACAAAGGATCGGCTGCACTATGTGCCCTCACCAGGGATCAAAGGATTCAGCACACACTTAAGGACGCTTATCTGGATTCTCCGGAGCGTGTGTGTGTGTGTGTGTGTGTGTGTGTGTGTGTCCGCCTCTTGGAGAGCTCGGTAGATTCGTCTGTCGTGCTGCGAGGAGAGGCAGAAGGTGGTGATGTACACTTTCTGTGTTTTCCCTTGAATTTTGTGGGGAGCACTTAGGTGCCCGCATGTTTCCTCTTTTTGACATGGGGTGTCCATGCTGTGTGGTGTGACTGCATTCATGACATAACCATGGACCAACAGGTCCCATCCATCGACCGGGAGCCACTGGGGGGCATGCCAGCAGGGTCCGCTTACTCCGTAACCCAGAGACCAACAGTTGTTTGGCGACGATCGGTCACATCGTATCATCTTTCCATGCTGCTTTGCATTTGGGTTGGGAATATGTATGCGTTTGTGGTATCTTGTCACGGCCCCGCCCTGCTCTTGATTTGCTTTTCACATCCACTGGGATGATGATGGGCTGGCTTTTGTTGGCCGATCTCATGCCGTTCAGTGTGTGTGTGTCCGCTTACTCCGTTACCCAGAGACCAACAATTGTTGGGCGATGATCGGTCACATCGTTTCATCTTTCCATGCTGCTTTGCATCAGGGTTGGGAACATGTATGAGTTTGTGGTATCTTGTCACGGCCCCGCCCTGCTCCTGATTTGCTTCTCACATCCACTGGGATGATGGTGGGCTGGCTTTTGTTGGCCGATCTCATGCCGTTCAGTGTGTGTGTGTGTGTGGCTTACATGGGGTGCTGACATCTCGTTGTGAACGGGGAGGCCACTGGAATGATTTGGATGATGGGATTGTGGCTGTCCCTGTGGTACCCTTCTGACGGGTACTGCCTCTTTGAGGGCGTCGGGGATTCGTCTGCGGCTGGCTCTATTTATGTCCAGTGCCTTGGGGCTTTTTCACCTGCCGGGGACTGGTGGTTGACAGCCACTTTATGGGGTGCTGACATCTCGCTGTGAACGGGGACGGCCACTGGAATGATTTGGATGATGGGATGTGGCTGTCCCTGTGGTACCCTTCTGACGGGTACTGCCTCTTTGAGGGCGTCGGGGATTCGCCTGTTGCTGGCTCTATTTATGTCCAGTGCCTTGGGGCTTTTTCACCTGCCGGGGGACTGGTGGTTGACAGCCACTTTATGGGGTACTGGCGGATCGCTGTGAACGGGGACGGCCACTGGAATGATTTGGATGATGGGATGTGGCTGTCCCTGTGGTACCCTTCTGGCGGGTACTGCCTCTTTGAGGGCGTCGGGGATTCGTCTGCGGCTGGCTCTATTTATGTCCAGTGCCTTGGGGCTTTTTCACCTGCCGGGGGACTGGTGATCGACACCCACTTTATGGGGTACTGGCATCTCGTTGTGAACGGGGACGGCCACTGGAATGATTTGGATGATGGGATGTGGCTGTCCCTGTGGTACCCTTCTGATGGGTACTGCCTCTTTGAGTGCGTCGGGGATTCGTCTACGGCTCGCTTTTTGGGAGTGTCTTGGATTCGTCTGACGCTAGCTCCCTCTCCGTGTACAGTGCTCATGGTTATTACACATGCCGGGGGACTTGCGTTCTTTGACCTTGATATGAAGTACTGGCGGATCGCTGTGAACGGGGACGGCCGCCGGGTGGAAGTGGGTTTTGGGAGGCGGTTATCCCTGTGGTGCCATTCTGGCGGGCACTGCCTCTTGGAGAGCTCGGTAGATTCGTCTGTCGTGCTGCGAGGAGAGGCAGAAGGTGGTGATGTACACCTTCTGTGTTTTCCCTTGAATTTTGTGGGGAGCACTTAGGTGCCCGCATGTTTCCTTTTTTTGACATGGGGTGTCCATGCTGTGTGGTGTGACTGCATTCATGACATAACCATGGACCAACAGGTCCCATCCATCGACCGGGAGCCACTGGGGGCATGCCAGCAGGGTCCGCTTACTCCGTAACCCAGAGACCAACAGTTGTTTGGCGACGATCGGTCACATCGTATCATCTTTCCATGCTGCTTTGCATTTGGGTTGGGAATATGTATGCGTTTGTGGTATCTTGTCACGGCCCCGCCCTGCTCTTGATTTGCTTTTCACATCCACTGGGATGATGATGGGCTGGCTTTTGTTGGCCGATCTCATGCCGTTCAGTGTGTGTGTGGCTTAGAAGGTGGTGATGTACACCTTCTGTGTTTTCCCTTGAATTTTGTGGGGAGCACTTAGGTGCCCGCATGTTTTCTTTTTTTGACATGGGGTGTCCATGCTGTGTGGTGTGACTGCATTCATGACATAACCATGGACCAACGGGTCCCATCCATCGACCGGGAGCCACTGGGGGGCATGCCAGCAGGGTCCGCTTACTCCGTAACCCAGAGACCAACAATTGTTTGGCGACGATCGGTCACATCGTATCATCTTTCCATGCTGCTTTGCATTTGGTTGGGAATATGTATGTGTTTGTGGTATCTTGTCACGGCCCCGCCCTGCTCTTGATTTGCTTCTCACATCCACTGGGATGATGGTGGGCTGGCTTTTGCTTGCCGATCTCATGCCGTTCAGTGTGTGTGTGGCTTATCCTTGGACCGATTCCCTTGGCATCACATAACCACAAAGGGCCGGCTGCACTATGTACCCTCACCAGGGATCAAAGGATCGGCTGCACTATGTACCCTCACCAGGATCGAGCAAGTCAGTGTGTGCGTGTCAGTTTGTGTGAGTGGTATCTTGTCACGGCTCCTCCCTGTTCGCAGGTCGCATAGATTCCATCTGCCATTGGGTGTAGCTCTCAAGTTTTTGAACGCTTCTCAATTCCTTTAGGATGATGGTGGTTTGGCTTTTGACGGCGGGCTTCGTGCTGTTCAGTGTGAGATGCATGAGTTCTAGGTGAGATGTGCTGTGCCTCTAGTAAAAGCCTCCGGCATCTAGTACCGACGCGTGCACTGAGAAGCTTGCCGCTGCGTTTCGCGCGAGAGAAGGTCTTAAATCGAGTTGGGGGAAGGTCTGAGGAGGAGGAGGAGGAGGGTGCGCACCGTGGTGTGTGCAGGGTCTCCGGAAGAGCATCATTAATCACAGCGAGGTGTTTGCCGAGGGCGAAGGCCCGTCAATGGTTGCGCGGGAAGCATGGGGCTCGGTGGTGCGCGAGCTGCGCCCTATCCTCGATCTCAAGTACCACGAGTCCAATGCGGAGCTTGGTGGCGTCAGCGAGTCAGTTCCGGAGATGAGGGCACTGCCCGCATCCCAGAGGCTGCAAGCCGGTGGTGCTGCCCACCGCTATGTGGACGAAGTTAGTGGAAGCATTAGCCTTGAAACATCAGATGGAAACAACAGGACGGTGGAGAGGATAGTGGAGACTACGAAGGTGATGACGAGGGAGATGTCCAAAATGAGGCATTCAAGACATTGAGATGAGTAGGGTTGAAGTGGGTTGTGTTGTGAAAAAAAATGACGAAGTGCCTTTGGTGCGAAGGGGAATAGGCAAAATAGAATCGGGGAGATCAAAGGGGATTGTGCTTCTCCACTGGAATGAAAGTGCCATGCTCTTGGATGGCGTAAGGGTAAATAGTCCAGGGGCAAACAATTGTATGTGAAGATATGCTGTAACGTGAACCATCCTGGAAATTAGTGAAAATTTTCTCAGTGACATTACTGATCACTGCGAAATTATTCTTCATGCACTTGTGAAGCGTATAGGTATTCACCCATGAAAAGGTTATACTGTTGCTTACACCCTGACCCTGGTGGCACTCTTAAGATGAGAACACCGCATACACCTTATCATCAGCTCCGCCGTTGTAGCAGTAACGACCGCTTTTGCACACATACCCCCATAGGTTAATTGTGCCAGGGGTGAATTTCGCTAGAAATCGTTCCAACTGCCAACCGTTGGATTCATGTAGTATGAATGCTCACCACACAGGCTCTGCGTTGTATATCTTATTGCCGGATTTCCCTCTGCCCTTACATATCTTTTATTACTATTTTCACTAAATGGGCATATAGACTTGCAGCTGTTTCACAGGAACTCTTGTTCGAAGACCGTGGAACATCCGTAGTCTTCTCTTTATTTAAAAGGGGTACCCAAACTTTGGAATTTTTCCCCTAATGTTTCGCGAGTGCGAACATTGTTTTACTGACGAATAGACGTTGATGTAACTTAAATTTTTGCGAAGCCGAATTTTGCACCAAAACATTCGTGCGAGCTTTTCGGAATGAATACTTGATGACACAGTGGATTCGTTTCAATAATTACGACGAGTCTCCAGTCTATGTGGCATGCAATAGTTGCATTCGTGTTGCGTGAGGATACCCCTTGCTATACGACTCTCTAAAGGGGAAAATAGGGGGCGGTACGTCAAGGTACAGGTGGGGGAAACTCGCACTTTGAAATCCTAGAAGAGTGATATTGTATACTTCCTATATACTTCCTATAGAAGAGTGATGTATATATATACAACCTCCCGGCATGTCGAAATGGTACACTCGCATTTTTCGGATCCGCGCGTGAAATACACGGTTCACGTTGTATATATATATATATAATCGAAGACGCAACACGTCCTATCGCCAAAGTCTATACTCGGAATCGCAGGTACGTGGTGCCAAAGGACGAATCGGTCCATCGTCTTCCTATTTTTGAACCACTCCTCGGAGGCTCGCATCATATTTCTCTACGAAACTCGCAGGCAGTGGTTTAGTTTCCAGTTTAAGTGGCTCAAGAGATTGAAGTGAATCTTCAATATCTGCACTGGTTCTTTCTATGTCATAAGAGGAAGCCTCGCCAAAATCATAACGGCTGCTTGAGCTTATGTAGATGTCATACAGTTGGCAAATTTGAACATGATTGTTCATAGGGCTAGGTTCGTGCAGGCTGGCTCCAACAAGAAGCTTCCAACCGTTTATGCCAAGTAATAGGACGTCGCCACAAACGTCACAAAACAAAGCCTTTGCTGCAGTTGGCTTGATCTGCTGCTTTTGAATACTGCCCTATTTTTTGCTGTCTGCGTAAGCAAAACCACAAAAATATTTGTCGGATATGTCCTCATTGTTTTTCAACATAAGTGACATAGGTAGGTCGTGTAGTTTCTGTGAAAGTTTTGAAGAAATACTGGATGAGTCGATGAGAGAGTCGTTGAACAATTTATAGGCGGTCGTTTCAAACAGGTTGCGACTGAACGATTTAACGACTTGTATGCTTACACGTGGCCTACAATCCTAAAATAGATAGTCTGAAGTTACTAAACCATAATCAGATTTGCCAGTTTTTAGTTGTGTGTTCCATCAGGGCATGCGTTGAAAAGTATTTTGACAGCTAATTCAAAATTTTCATATCAGTCATATCGACTAGACGTTTGATCATTGGTCTAAGAATGATTCCTTTGAGTACTTAAGACGAACAGACACCGATTGCGCTACAGGGATTACCAGATTTTTGTTATAACCAATTGGCTTGAGAGTTCTAAAGGTCGGGTTTCGATGCTGCAATATGTGCCACCATTTTAGCATAGAATTTCGTTATCGAAACTCTGCATCTTCAAGTTTGCTGCTTCATTTTGCTCTATGTTTGTTAATATCGTGTTTCCCAATGTGCATTTAACCTAAAATTTTGCTACCATAGTGCATTGATGTGTATGGACAATTCAAATCGCATGTCCGAGCGCGGAGGGGGGATGTTACCTCAATGTTTGAGATTTACTTTTGAGATTCCTTTTCAGGAATTTGTGAGATTACGTTTTTACTATTTTATCATAAACTGTACAGACGAGTACAAAAAAGGGGATCACGTTTAAAAGTATGCGAAAATTGGCACCACTACATCACTGCGGGTATGTGTTTTTCGGCTTCAAGAATTTTCGCTCGTTTCGTTATTTTGGGTTTCAAGATGTCCAAGCAGTTTTCGGTACATATATTCTGGAGTAGTGCCATCGTGTTCATGAAGAGCCCTGGGTCATACTGGCATGTCTCGTCGTGCTATTTGCCCCCTAGTACAACGGGGGCACTGTTCGGGCTAGGTATTCTAGCAAGGAGGCTATGGTCAATGATAACAAGGTACAGTATGTATGCAATACGCGAATTCACTATCTTGAGGTTACACTACCATAATTGTCATATTATCATCGTGACATGAAAATTACACACGAGTCATGGGATCGTATGTCATCAGTGTACCATAGTTCTTGATGGCAGGGCGCTGCCCACATAGTCTTTATTTGCAATAATACAAAAATAATAAAATATATTCTCGACATTTCTGTTCTTGATTGAATAGGCGGACAATGCTTACAAGGTACTTTTATCTCATGTATTCCCTTTGACCGCACCAGGATGATATTGCATCATTGAATCTGTTGGCTTTGCTCGAATATTGCTTACAACAACAGCAGTCCACATACACCGCATTCCCTCGCAAACCCATAACTCGTTGATGCACAGTGTGCATATGTGTATGTAAGACTGCTTGAATTTGAGTATTGCAAAATTATTTGAAAACTTTGAGTTGTGTCCTTCTAGGGAGCAGTTTCGAAAGTTTATTCTGTAATATGCTGCACGATGTGCCTAAAACGTGCAAAAGTCTAGCTACCTGCAGTTGCCATGGTCGTGTTTGGCTCTTTAATTTGAACAGCGCCCAAAAGCAAACGGGGCGTACCAGTAACAATTTACACGTCGGTTGTCCTTGATTTCGACAGCGACTCCGTCACAATAAAAAGTATTCTCTGTAAATTCTCCATCGAATTTGAAACCAAAATTTTCAGAGAGAATCCCTCGTCCATGCCATTTACCTGCCCTCCACTCACCTCGGTACCAGTCGCCAGCAACATATATAATATACCCCTCACCAGTGCGTATTAAGTCGCGGTCCATGTCTACTATCGGATGCCTATGTGTTTGGCATGCGCGGTAGGTGCGATGTGGTAAGCCAGGGTTGTTGTTTAATACCCCTCACCATTCAATTGACTATTGATAAAGTGGCCAAGGTATATATTTCCGTTGCTCCTGACGCGCTTTCCCTCGCCGTTGTACATAGAGTTGCAAAACTCTCCTTCATAAACGTCAGCTTATGCTGTTTTATGCAAACCTTTTCCACACCAGAGCCCTGCTTTGAACTCTCCCTCGTAAATGTCTCCGGCACTGGCATCGGTGTGCTTCCCTCGGCCATCGTATGAACCGTGGACAAAGTTTCCCTCATATACATCCCTATTCGGACAACAGTGTTTGCCAAAACGGTGTTTCTTATTTTTCGCACCATCCACCTGAATACCTTCCCCCGTGGGCATAGAAAATAGCACCTTCACCATGAGACATACCATCCATGATATCTCCGCGATACTCTGTCGTTTTGGCTCCGAAGACACTGAAACGCATCAAACCGTCCACCAGTATCCGAATCATTTCCCTATCGGACTCCATAAACAATTCGCATTTTGCGGGATGGTACTGATCAAACAAGGAGTTTTGTTTTTGCGGGATACGTATCTTGGGACTATGCTCCAGGGCCTGCTCCCTAGTAGCATACATCACGTGAGGCCGGCGACTTTCTGACAAGGGCATCGATAAACAAGGATGAAGCTTTGCAATTCGGCTATTCTCTTCCTGAAGGGGAAGATTGGCGGCAAGAAACGCCTCAACTCTGCACCATCCCCGACTCCAATAGTCTTGCCAGCCTGGTGCCTTATATTCGACAAAGCAGTCACACCATCCTTGCTTCAATTTCCAGGACTCCCAATTTGAGTCAACAATCGGAGTAGACATCAAGTCGGAGTGGGACATTGTGGATTTCAGTTGCTGCAGTTCTGATTTCGCTGTGTGATCTTGATCGATGCACGCAAAGTCTATCCTCAGACAAAGCTCCATATCTGGGGAAACCATTCAGCTGCAAACTCTTTCCAAATCGGAGCATAACAAGGCATATTTTGAGTTTTGCTCATCGTCGGGTTGTTGAGATGCGAACGAAGCCACCGATGTGAAATGAAGACTACAACAATGTCTGAGCGCGTTTGAAATGAGCGAGCGGAAAGCTCAGTCCGTCGGAACTTCGACGAGGTATCTTTCTGAAGTTTTAAAAGTCAGCGAAGCGCACAAGCTTCATGAGTGTGGGTTCGGGAATGATCTCCGTTGGCCCTCTGATAAGCTCAAAGTCCCGTTTTCCCAAAGTCGGCGGAGAGGCTACGTTTTCTGCAGCGACGGCAGCCAAACCATCCAAGACGTGGGTAGGATCAAAAGTATCTTCAGGAGCGTCACAGTGCCCCTCCGAGTTGTGACGACTTTCGTCTGCTGAGAAAACGGCCTTCCCACAACATGGAGCTGTATGAGCGTATGCGGTGCTGATAGAACAACTCCGAATCGCGTTCGGCATAGAGGCGCCGTGAACTTGCACCTACGCTAGTTAGTTGCACGTTGCAGTCGACCCAACGATTAGAGCCCTAGAGTTCTACAAGTACCTATTACCGAACGGAGGTTACCGAATCAATGGGAACATATCCATTGCGCGTGGTATCTGCATGTCAACGCAAAATACACGAAAGATGATATAAAAATAAAGTTCTACAGGTTGGCCCATAAAAACTACTACATTTTCCCGGCTTGGCACATGAGTTCGTGCAAATGCAGCGGGGCCTGTGGCGGCATCATCATGTAAGTGAAATGCCCATTCGCATGAAGAAATTACCCATGCACACTGAAGACGAGCACCGCCATTGGGCGATATTAATACTCTGGTCGGGGACGATAAGAAAATCGCTCGAGACAACATCTGCACACTGAAGTTGAGCACCGTCGGGCGAGATTAGTACGCTGGTCGGGTACGATGGGGACAGCTCTGACGGTTTGGTTTGGGCCGTGCCAGGCGTCCTTCTACGACCCGTATCAATTAGAATTACTATTAGACGATGCCTTGCCTGACCACTACAACCCATGAACCCAAACGCGGATCGATCTGCTCGCTATCTGCTCCAGACCAACTGGTTTATTGTTTGGGCGCTATTTTATAAGATCAAATATAAATCCAACTATATAAAGTGCTTGAAATTAGTAATGTTTTCAATATCTCGAGGGGTCTTATCGATGAAAGCTCCGATATTCCCAAAGAACTAATCGATCGATAGTGATTTGTGGACTAATAATCGAAATGTCGCATCAACCGAGCCAATACCTTGGCGGTTCGATGGACTTACAATTAAACAACAACCCTGGCTTACCACATCGCACCTACCGCGTGTGCCAAACACAGAAGCATCCGATAGTAGACACGGACCACGACTTGATATGCGGCGCTTCTCCCGGCGCGATCGGGGCATACAAGGCTGCATTAACGATTCACGGCAGTCGATAGATATTTCATAAATGGTAGCGACGAATCCACTGTATCCTATAGGGATATATGTGTGTGTGTGTGTATATATATTGTATACTTCCTATCGTACCACGTTCAGGAAAGTGTGTGTGTGTATACATATACATATATGAAGTGTATATGTATACATATGTGTGTATGTATATATGTGTATATATATATATACATATATGTGTATATATATACATATATGAAGTGATAGTATGCTTGCCACTTTTCTTGAGATTGTTCAGGACATTATCTGCCCGACAGATTGTTGAAATGAATAGTATAGCTTCCCCTCGCGGTGGCTGATACCGCCTTGATGTTTCCCACGGCCTACTTTTAGTGGATGTCCCTGCGGTACACGTTGTGATCCTGTGCGCGGGCGCGGCACGGAGCATACACAAATACATGCATATGCATACATTCGCCATGGCACCTCACTGTCATCATTGTTCTATGGTTCCTTGCATTATTGTACACCTACTAAGTGCTCTGCATTACTGTCACCATCGTACCGTTCGGTACATTTTGCATTTACTATTATTTGCTCTGATGGTGTCTTAGCACAAATGCATACCTGAGGTGCATACTAATATCGCAGTTGGTGGTAGTGTGGGGCACCTACACACTTTTTGCATGACTGCCCCACGACACACTGGATGGCATATGACGAGCACTCCCTCCCGCTCCGCTTGTGTGAATGTGCGATTGTCGTATCGTGGGGCTCTCTCGTGTGCGAGAGTGCAATTTCTGGTAGGCATCTATGTGTGGGCGCTTTCGGTAACGGTTTAAGGGGCTAGATGAAAATGTAACGTTTTCATCGTGTACACGCAAACCATCAAAATTGTCGATAGCACTCATCACACCAAAAAAAAACTTAGATTATCAAGTGACCTAATTATGATTATATGTGACGGCGCACCTTCCGCACAAAACAGGGGGCATCTTTTGAAAGGTGTTTGATAGCAGATATATATTTCACAATTGGAATCCGTGGCAAACGAGGGCGCCCGTACCGCATAATCACAATACAGTCACTAAAGTATTCATGTTTTTATTATGCAATAAGTGTTCACAGCATATCTGGGACATGTGTTCACGAGAGAAACGTCACAGTGTCGTATAGCCCCTTAAAAGGTTCCCAAACACGCTCAAGTGGGTGAGGATGCTGACCCCAGGGCGCCTTCGGGAACGTTCTTAGGGGCTAGCTGCAAACGTTACATTTCAATCGCAGTGAAGCATGTCGTTTTCATCGTGAAAACGTGACCCATAAATACCGTCAACACTTGCAGCACTATGAAACCGTGGATAATTAGGTGACCTTAACTCGAGTAGATGTCATGGCGCACCTTCCGCGCAATAAACAGTAGGGACTCGTTGGAAAGGTGCTTCTAAGCCGGACATGTCGCAATTTTAACCACTGGCGTGGAAGGTGTGCCGTCGCATATAATTACGATATGGTCACTTGGTTATCCACGTTTTCATCGTACTGCAAGTCTTAACGAATTGTCTGAAGTGACGTGTTCGTGATGAAAACCTTAGGTTTCCATCTAGCCTCTAAAAGCCTTCCCGAAGATGCCCGAGCCCCAGGGTAGCACTCAAGTTTGGTATGGTGGATATTCCTAGAACCTGAGCTGCACCTCCTTGCCCTACTACCAATGCTTGGAAGCTCTCTCCCACCTAGACGACGTTACAACATGCAATGCTCGTCGATAACAGTGACAGGGATGTGTGTGACGAGTCGCGCCTAGCAGAGCTCCATCGTCACTTTGTGGCTCAGATGCAAATACATTTGCAATGCACCGTCGTTTCTCAAAAAATTAGACGATGCGTGATACGTAATGCCCATAGCTGCAATTTGATGCTGTACAAACACCACGAGAGCAGCCGGTTCAAGGCACGGGAGTGAGGACAAAATCTCAGTCAGCCATATCGGCGGTGTACGAAAACTCTAACATGGAGCTCTGCTACTCATCAGCAGCAGCGGCACTCGAGGGAGGAGGTGATGCTGGCGGCGGCGGCGGTGCACTTTGTTGCTGGATGAATTCATCCACTATCTCCTCAAGTACATCCAATGGAACAGCCGCACACGCCAGCACCGCGTCATGAAACCTCCGCACGTCAAATGAGACGCCGGCTGCAGCACACTTGGCCTCGGCCTTTGCGCGTAGTTGCCGAATGCGCAGCATACCCACCTGACGACAGCATAACCGCACACTCGGGTCATTCAGGAAGTCTGCACATCTCAAGCGTCGGCCACAGGTATTCAGATCTGACGGTGGGGCGCAGATAGAGCTGCTAGCCATACGCTCACCGAGGCGATGGTGGAGTCAAAGCTTGGGTCACATTATTCCCGGGAGAAATCACTGCAAAATGGACTCTCCCATGACCAATCCAGGAGCCACGTAGAGGAGTCATACAGCGCGCCCCGATGTGTCACAAATTCGAGGAGCCACGATTATGGCACCCCCTGTGTTTCAGATATCCGTGGAGCAAGCCGGGCTCTCGTTATGCAGCGCATGCCCCACGGAGTCGAGGCCACAGTCTCTAAATCCACTCGGTGGATAAACCGGGTCAATCCTCCGTTCACTGGCCGGGCATAGGGAGCACCGTGTAGGCGCAGGCCTGCCCGGGCCAGGTGATATAGCGGCGAACTTCCGCCTCCACGTTCGCACGAGCGAGGGCTGAGTGCTCGAGCATGTAATCCACGGCGCGCTCCTCTGACCAGCCGAGCGCGTGCAACCCCGTATCCACCACCAGGCGCATTGCGCGCCACACCTGCTAACGAGGACCCTTCTTAGCCATCAGTGCTCGGAAGATGACCGCTGACGCCTCGAAGCCATCAGTGCCCGGAAGATGACCGCTGACGCCTCGAAGCCTCAGTGCCCGGAAGATGACCGCTGACGCCTCAAAGCCTCAGTGCCCGGAAGATGACCGCTGACGCCTCGAAGCCATCAGTGCCCGGAAGATGACCGCTGACGCCTCAAAGCCTCAGTGCCGGAAGATGACCGCTGACGCCTCGAAGCCATCAGTGCCCGGAAGATGACCGCTGACGCCTCGAAGCCTCAGTGCCCGGAAGATGACTGCTGACGCCTCAAAGCCTCAGTGCCCGGAAGATGATCGCTGACGCCTCGAAGCCTCAGCGGCAGGCGAGGGAAGGGCCCCCAACACGCCATGCTCGAGGATCCAGCAGCATGCCGTACAGGCCGCGCACCTCCATGCTGAGGGCGCCATACTTTCCCGCCGGGGTGTCATACAGGCCGAGCTCCTCGCCCAGGCTCTCCGCATACAGCCCCCAGCCTTCGCAGTACGCGGTGTTCAGGGGGAAGCGCGCCGGGCACTCGAAGTACCGCCTGTCGTCGAAGTACCGGCGGAACTCCGGAAGCTCGTGGTTCTCCGCCGCCAGCGCCCCCTGCAGCCCCCCAGTCCGCACACCGGCTTCGGCTCGAAGGCTGTTCCTCCAGGATGCCAACGGCAGTGCCAGGTGGGCCAATTGCAGCTGGTCAAAGGCTGAGTTGCGGATCACGGACCTACTGGTGGAGAACGGCGGCACAGAGGACACACTGCAGCAGGGCGCACGGTGGTCTGCACCGAGCCGAGATCCATCGTGGCCACATGTACAACAAGTCGACATGGAGCACTTGTTTCCGCACGGTCCAGCTCAGCGCCAGTGCAATGATTGAATATAGGCAGGCTATAGGGGATAACCCCCTCTCGACCTCCCCTATGGCCTTCTACAGCCTTGGTTATATGGGCGCGGCCCAGAGCCGGCAGAGTCGATCGCGCGGCCCAGAGCTGGCAGACTCGATCCTGCGGCCCAGAGCAGGCAGACTCGATCCTCCGGCCCGAGGCAGTCTCGAACACTCACACACCGCTACAGCGGACTCCGGAAAAGGGCTGTTGGTCGTGCAGGAGGGTGCAGTGCCTAGAAGCGAGGAAGCGCACTTGGAGGTGGTGCCCGGGCACTGCCTCGTGCAGCACGAGTGCTTCCGCCTCGTACAGACGCCGCGAGGGTAGCTTACTGGTGTTCAGATAAAACACCCCTGGCCGGCTGCCGGTGCCGTCTGGCCCAAGATAGAGCGCCGTCGGGGCCTGCAGGTCGCAGCGCCCTCCACCCAGGGAGCTCAGCAAGGAAAGGCCAAGCACAAGCTCATCCCTGGAGCAGCACCCCGTCTGCACCTTCACCCCGTTCGATGGAGGGGGCGTGCTGTGGGGGCAGCTACAATGTCTGGGTGGGTGCTGGGAAGGAGGGGAGGAGGGAGCTGCTGCTGCACTCGCCTGTGCGGCCGCGTGGGGCGCTGTGGGTTCAACGGCGCAGGGGGTGCGGGGCAGAAGGCCGAAGAGTTTGGGGAGCTCCGGAAACACACGAGCCAGAAGCGCGCGGTAGTGCGTGAGCAACGCCGCAGGGGATGCTGCCTCGAACTCCGGCGAGCTGCGCAGATGCCCCGCGTAACGCGCGCACGCCGCCGCCTCCTCGGCCGCCTCGCAAGGCTCCGCTGCACCTGTCTCGCCGTCCAGGCTCCGCAGAGCGCCTCGCGCCACCGTGGCCATCTCCGTCTTGATCCGTGCCACCTCGCGAAGCCTGCGCCAACCTCGCCGGCCCTCGTCAGCACAGGCGCGCGCGTTCCCCACCCTCGCTCTCTGAACGCCCTTCGAGAAGCGCCGTCACTCACGTGCGAGTGAAACACATGATCGCGCCGCTCGGCCCAGAACCTGGCGGCGGCTGCCACCGCAGGGCCCCCACACCACTGCGAGCCGCCCTCAATGCAGTGATTATCTTAGCTGCTGATGAGCCCTCGACGCCGGGAGTCGCCCAGGGGTGTGCAGACGACTGCATAAAGTCGCCCCGGTCATTCAGACGCCGCAAGCGCAGATGTGCACTCAGATCCTGCACGCAAAACGCGCCACGTGGCATACCCGAGGTCGTGGATCTCCTGAGCCGGCATATTCGAGTCGGTGTGAAATCGGAGGCACTCTGCATACCACTCGGCTCCATCCGGCAGTGCGGTGCATGCGATGGACCCCCGGCAGCTGGGCAGGTACACGCTCTCCGCAAACGCAGCCAGCATCGCGAAGGCTGGCCTCACTCGCTCGGCCACCGCCGCCCGCCCGCGCGCCACCACATCCGGATCCACCCCTTTAGGAACCTCCGCGAACGGCTTGTTAAGGGGATCCCCATCCACATCCGCGGCGGAGGGCTCAGCGAGGGCGCGCAGCTGGTCCACCACGCCGTGCATCACATCGCGCGGCATCACTCGGCACTGCTTGATTCCCTCTCGCAGCAGGTCTGCCACCTGTCCACGCAACAGGACCGAAACCGGAAAACCCGTTTTTCGCTTCTAGGGCACCCTGAATCCTGAGCCCTCATCACGCTTCCTCGCTCGCACTCTGTCTCAAGCCCTCGCCCCACACCTCTTCTCGCTCGCATCAAGCTTTCCTCTCGCACACCGTCTCAAGGCCTGATCAAGTATCGTCGTACTGCCCATTTTCGAGCCCTAAGTAGGCTTCCTGGCCTGCGCCCACATCAAGCCCTAAGTAGGCTTCCTGGCCCGCGCCCACATCAAGCCCTAAGAAGGGTTCCTGGCCCGCGCCCACATCAGTAACATCAAGCCCTAAGTAGGCTTCCTGCCTGCGCCCACATCAAGCCCTAAGTAGGCTTCCTGGCCTGCGCCACATCAAGCCTAAGTAGGGGTTCCTGGCCTGCGCCCATCAAGCCCTAAGTAGGGTTCTGGCCTGCGCCCCTCAAGCCCTAAGTAGGGTTCCTGGCCTGCGCCCACTTCAAGCCCTAAGAAGGGTTCCTGGCCTGTGCCCATATAAAGCCCTAATCAGGCCACCTCAAGCCCGAAGTAGGGTTCCTGGCCTGCGCCCACGTCAAGCCTAATCAAGCTTTCTCGCCCAGCACTTGTAAGTGAGCGCCCTACGCTGACTTCCTTGCCCTGCGCACTATCTGCGCACTTTCCAGCATGGATGCGAGCCGTGGACAGCCATCCGTGGCGAGGTGCGGAAGGAACGCATGAATGCTCGTGACGTGTGCATCTCACAAGGTCACCGACGTCAGTCGCACTCCTGGGCCGGCGGCAGTACGGCGCACCTGGGCTGGTGGTGTGTCACGCATCAAGGCCCGCGGCTGGTATCGCATACCTAAGCCTGCGGCGGGTGTCGCGTACCTGGGTCGCCTGCGCGGGAAATGCCTCAAGGCGCCGCGAGAGGATGTCATAATGCTCGGTGGTACGTAGGGGCATGTATGACAGCACCTGCCAGACACCTTCTCCGTGTAGTTGTAGGCGCAGGTAACACCCGGACGATAACACCGATGTCCGAAGCGACTGACAGTTTGACGCCACCTTTCGAACGGCACTTGCCGTAGGACATCCCTCTTCCCCTAGGTTGCAGCAAGGGTCGAAGGAGCGACATGGGGATCAGGTGGAGACGTGTACCAAGAGTGCGACATCGGTGGGCGAAAGGGTGAGCGAGCCAAACAGCGTGTCAGGGCACTTTACAGGTCGCTCAAGCTGGTGCCGACGGGTTCCCGCAGCGGGAGGAGATGTCGTGAGAGACCTGAGGCAGATCGGTTTGGGGGCCCTCGAGCGCGCTGAGGCAGAGCAGAAATGGTCGATGCTTGATCGCGCGCAAGTAGTCGGCAAGCTCCTTGCGTAACAACCGGTGATTTAATCGCGCTTCGGGATCCGGCAGGAGCTCTGCAACACGCGCTGGCGGAACACAGCGATCGAGCTCTGTCAGAAAGCCCCGCAGAGAGCGCTCCCGCGCGCGAAACCGCTCGAGCGACTGATCGTCCAGCAGGTGGTCTGTGGAGTGCGCGCCGACGCAGGTCGCGAACTGTGGCGACTCCACGAGGCGCCACGCCCATATCTCGTCGGTGATGCGCGCGAGCGCCTGGGTCGCCGCGGTGTGGGCACTAGACATCGCTAACGGGAGCCTTCGGCGCTTGCGGCTCATGGCGAGCACGTCTACCTCGTACCACGGCTCGCACCCGACCGCGTGCTTCACTCCGCAGCGACAATTCATGAGGGGAAAGCTGGCTTCGGTGCGTTAGGAATTGTTGAAATTCGGTCGTAGTTCAGTCAGAGTTCCTGAGGCGACGCAGGAAATCCAGAAGCCCTGCAGCGTCGAACGAGCAGTTGGTCACTTCCAGGACACGCGGAGATCACGATGACCAGCCTTGCCGTAGCGACCCACCCAATAAAGCAGAAGCAACAACATGAAGGCCATATGCACATTATGACACAAGTCCCCGACGCCGAAGGTCTCAAGCCCCATATGCTCCTGGTTAGCCCGCATAATTATTTGTGTGTCTTCAACAGCGACACCAAGGTTGACATCAAGGACCCGTTTTCCTTGTATGTCTCGCTTTATGTTCACATTTCAGTCATATGCTGCACCACGGATGACTCGATGACAGAACTGTGAACGGGAGTTTAAATCGAGCCCTAGAAATTATTCTACCCGACCTCATTCAAGTAGAGATCAGGCCAGTATTCTTCATACCTCGGAAGGGCGACCCTCGCCGACACCTTTCTAGAAAAATGCAAGCAAGCTGACGAAGGAGTGTTGGCACGCTCCGAAACCGCAAACAAATGTTGAGGTATTTGCAGCCAACCGAGATATAAAGATGCCTGAAGTGAAGATGTAGACAGGACTTGAGAGAATCGAAATTACGGATTGTGGATTGCATGAGTTCAGAGTTGGAAGTCGCAAGAATTTCTCGGGCCCTCACAGCGACAGGTCATTTTCATTTCATTTCGAGGGACCGTGAATTTTTTGTGGGGTTTTTCCTGGAGGATTCCTCGAGGCGGAGCCGAGAGCAGGAATCTGTCAAGTTCGACTTTTCCTGTTTTCTGATTGGGTGTGGTGTCGAGGGCTATGCTCCCTCTTTTATATAGGAGACCGACCTTTTATGCCCCCAAAATCGATTTTCAAAATGTCGACGCTGCTTCCCCTTTTTGGCGCAGTCGATTTCTCGTGCATAAAAATGCGCTCATTTTGATATGCTGAATGCCATACTAAAATCTCCTCTTTTTTTTTTGTATGGCCGCACCCGCGCCCTCACCCTCTAACTCTTAACACTATTTTGAGGGATTAATGATAATAATAATATAGCATTATTTACGCTGAGAATAATGACAAAGTCATAAGTCCGTTGTAATCCTGCAAGCAGGCAACTAGGCAACTGATGAACAGAGGGAGTTGGAGTCATCCTCATAGCGCGCCCCGAAAGGCTCATATAGGTCATGTCAATCTAGGAAACCGCGGCAAGGTAAAACCACGCGAGCGCTAAAAGGTCGTGCCGGCGGAGAAGCAAAGAGGAGGTGGAGGTGGAGCGAGGCCGCATCTATGATGGAAAAGGGGGCGGAAGTGAGGCGGGGGAGGGGTGGTGGTGGTGGGAGGCGGAGGTGGAGGGAGCGGAGTGTGGGGGTGGAGGGGGCGAGCTATGGTAGGAGAGGGGGGACCCCTCCTACCAAAAAAGGGGGAGGACGGTGCTTAAATTATTCATCTGAGAGAAGAGAGGGGGAAAAGGTGAAGAATCATTCAGGAGGTTAAAGAATAGACATGTTTGCTCTTTCAACAGCTTCTTCTTCTGTGATACCGGTAATACGGCTGAGTGTGGTTCTGAGAGGGTCGTGGTTCTCGACTTTAGCCGCATTACCATTAAGGAAGGCGTCTCGTCTAACGCGGGTGTGGTATCTGCACAGCCTGGAAAGTTTCTTTAGGAGAGGCTTCAGTCTTCTCTGGTGAACCCCTATGGTGCCAAGAACCTGTCCAAAATGCTTCGGAACGGATTGTCATACTGCTAATTTATTGATCATGTTTTGCTGGATTCAATGCACCGTAGGTCATTATTTGCTCCGACTCCGTTTGGCTGTACCAGTACTCGTACAATACTTGGTGACAGATACCTAGGTCACAGATAGCTTTATATTCGTTAACTCTTATAATCAGTTTACACTTGTATGATAATTATCCAGTGACCACCCGATATATTGCGGTACAATATATCTCACAGGTTATGGGGTATCACCCCGCTTTTCTCACAGCTGACTTTGCCATGATTGGCTAAGCTTTTCCGCTTGGCGGGGCGTTGGGACCTCGCGAGGTGTTGAATTGGCCGTCTTAGAGCTCGCGGTTTGCGCTATGTTACGGTGAGATTTTGGATTGGGGACTTTCGGCCTCTTCTTCGAGTGTCCGCGTTGGATTTTGTTTTCGACTAGGATTGATCACCCTTGTCGACACTTCCTTGGCCGTCGCGTATTCGACTTCGTTGGTTTCGTTCGACCCCCTTTCACCTCACTCCGTAACTGCGGATCCGTCGCTCGCCACTCTACAATTTGCACCTCGCCTTTTCCCCAACACCCCTCCTATAGGAATTTATATTCTGAATGTCTTCATCTTCAATTAATAACACCCCGGCCGTGGGCGCTAGGATGCGCCTCGATTCGATTTTCGCTAGGAACGTGGGTGCTCGTTATAAGAGCACTCCACAGTCAGCGCATGCGACGCTTGCTGCTGCTGACAGGACACGTGGCAACGCTGTCTTGCAATCATCTTGGGACGTTGATGTCGTTAAGCGTGTTGCGAGAGACACTCTAGGTACCAAAGCCTCTTCATTTTCCGGAAGCGAGCCTCATCGACAACTTATTGCGTCGACTAGGCCCGGTCCAGGTCGAATCCCCATAGCTGCGGCTCAAAGACGCTCACCGCAAACAGCTCATCTCAAAATTCCCGTGAGTCCCCAAACGCGCTGCGCGCACCACCTCTCCAAGCGGCTGCTTTAGCCAATCATGGCCAAACTAGCTGTGGAATATAGCGTGGAATGGGTCCACGACCTACTGGAATATCCCGGTTCACGGATATCAGACAGTCCTGGAACCAATATAGATAAACTGTCATAAGAAATAAACCCTAAGCTAGATATACCCGGAACGGTCACGGAGTCGGAACGGTCTCGAGTCTAGCTACCTGTGACACTCGGTGTGTCACAGCATAGGCTTACGGATCAGTCACGGTCCAGCGTTGGCTACCTAGGAATCTGTCATAGGGGCCTGCACCGGGACTCCCGGTCAGGGCTGCCTATACAGATTTCAGCATTGGATTCTTTGGTTACTGCATTGGATTCCTCGTTTGTCAACAAGGACACCGCCAACGAGGACATTTTTGACCTCGTGGACGTCACCAAGGAGGTTCACCCGATCTTCAACGACATTTTAATACTTCGTGCGTTGGTTTCATTGACGACACCCCACTCTCCAGCTCGAAGGTGGGTCGACGCTTCGGCGAGAATTTCCCCACGTGACGGTAAGCGCGCCCTCCTTGAGGTCACCAAGAGGCTTCTGCCTCCTGGGCATCGGCCGCTCCACCACCATGAGGAGCTCTTAGGGATTTCTTTTGGGTCCTCTGACGATCCAGAGCCCTTAGTGGCTAAATTTGATGAGTGTCTTAAAGCGATTGCGGCTTCTGGAGCCGGCTCTCTGGACGACAAGGCCGCCAAGAGGCAACTGTTGGCGGCACTGGATGCGGATTTTTACCGAGAGGTTGTTACCCCGCTTCGCCTTGACACCGAGTTGGCTTTAAAGGTGGGCATCGAGGAGATCTATCTACACGCACGTTCTCGAGGTATGGTGGTGTGCGAACCCTAATGGCCCCACCCGCCCCAAGGCAGCCGCCCCTGTCCCGACGCACACGCCTTTCGGATTGGCGTACGCAGGTGGGGAGCAGCGTGACATCTCGGACTTCCTCGAGGAGTTTGCTCGTATAGTTGGTGAGGCTTCTGCCCTACTTGCCTCCCTTCGTCATGACGAGCGCGAGCATGCGCGAGACACACCGCCGCCACGGGATGATTTTCCCCGTCGGCATGGGGGCGGTGGTGTCAAATTTCCGCCATCGAAGTGGCGCGACGAGCGGAACCGTCGGTCCGACGGTAAGTTTCATGGCCGTGACCGTCGAGTGGGACACCGCTTCGCGGCCTCCCCACTCCCCAAAAGTGGGAATTGGTCCCAATCGCGTGCCAAGCAAGCGGCACGGTGCATCTATTTTCATTCTGCATCGTCGGCCTTCCTTCAGGAGTGCCCCCTGTGCCCTGGGCACTTTCATGACACAGCACGTTGCCCAGCGGTGTGTGGTTCGTGTAATGTGGGGCTTCGTAATGCCGCCATGGACTTGGACGAGGTCGTTTCGGACTTTCAGACCGCTTTTGTTTTCGACGACGAGGACGACAAGGGGTTTGCTGAGTTGTGCCAACAGCACGACCAGCCTCTGGTACGTGACGACCCAGAGCCTTTCACGTACCCGGTAAAGCACGATGTGGGATTGCGTGCTCACTATGCGGGCTTGGGTCGTGGTGCCTCGAACACCGGCATGGGGGATGTCCTATCCGACGCACGGGGTGTCCTGGACTCCCTGCGGTCTGCGGCTGCGGCTGCACAGGTCGGTGGTTCTACCACTGCCAGTGTGCAGCCGCCTCTACACCTTGGCACTTTGTCTGTGCCGCAGGTGGTGTGCGATGTGCCACCATCTGCCAATCACGAGATCGACACAAGCAAGGCTTTACCCTGTTTTGCCATCGGACCCAGCTGCCCACGAGTCTCCTTTCGAGGAACCGCTCCGGGTCACTTTCATGGACCAGGTCTTGCCAGCATGCGACGATACATCTCTTAATTTGTGCTCGAATGACTTTTCTCACGACCCAATTCACCCGGTTGAGCTTTCCATGATCGACGATGACGACGACTCCGACGGTTATTCTTACCACGGAGACGAGATTCCTTCGGCCCCACCGGCTACACGGTCACGTGTCGGTGTGGCAACATTGCCGAGAGTCTTCTCTTTTGCATCCCTAGCCCTGCCCGCACTCATGTGTCTTGCATGTGTGTCAGCGGTTCAGGGTTCGGTGGTGCTCGATCGAGCCCCTGACTTCACCGCAGCGGTGCATCCCACTGGGGTGACTGCAAACTGTCTGCCTGACTTGCCTTCCACTTTCACTTTCGGCGTTTCTTTTCCGTCACTGGTTTCGGCAGACTGTGACTTTGGTTTTCACTTTTGTGGATTCCTTGATTTGTTCTACGAGTCTTCTTCTTGGTCTTGGTTTCTGGATTCTGGTCCTGGATTCTGGTCTTGGCTTCTGGACTATGGTTCTAGTTCTGGGCTCTGGACTCTGGTCTCTGGACTCTGGTTCTGGATTATGGTCTCTGGACTCTGGTTCTGGTTGAACATCTTTGACTCTGACAACATCTTCAACACTGGTGAACTCTGCAGCTTTGTGGACCACTTTGAAAGTGGCCGAGTAGCTGTAAGATTGAGCTGTAGGAACTTAGCTTGTGAGCAGTATCCTAGCAGCAGTTTTAGAAAGGGACCGCCCTGGCTAAAGCACAGGCCTTCCTCTAGCAGTTTCCAGCTCTTAGCTGTTTGTTGTTTCGGATTTTATCTGTGAGCCGCTCTCTGCCACCTGAACAGCACTCCGTACAGTTACAGGGTGGTGTGCTGGATTCAGTGCACCGTAGGTCATTATTTGCTCTGACTCCGTTTGGCTGTACCAGTACTCGTACAGTACTTGGTGACAGATACCTAGGTCACAGATAGCTTTATATTCGTTAACTCTTATAATCAGTTTATTTACACTTGTATGATAATTATTCAGTGACCACCCGATATATTGCGGTACAATATATCTCACATGTTTTCCATGTACGTACTTTCACGTTTTGGGCCATAACTTGAGTTCTAGACATCCATTTGCCACGGTTATGATGAGAACTGTGATTCTCGGGCTGTATATATAGGTACAATATATATATCACAGAATACACAGTCAGTGAGCACACACTTCCGGAATACTAAGATGATTACATAAAATACTTTAGGGGTTTTATGTTAGAGTCTGAAATGACGCATGGCATATGTGTCATGGTATGATAGTCATATGGCATCGGTCATCAATATGTCATATTATGCACACCCGTTGGCTTTGGTATTGCCATGGGTTTACGCCAGACTTTGGTGGGCTTGAGGGGGGTGGGGAGGGTGTGGCGGTTGACGGGAGGGGCGTGGGAGCAAGGGGTGCCGACCATCATGAGCGCGGCGGTTACCGATTTGACGCAGTAGTTAGTCTCGACCAGTGGGATAGGATTGGTTGTCATGGCGGCTGTTGTATTGCATAAAAACTGTTCGATCGAAAGATGTACTTGTATCATGAACGCGGTTCGCATGCATGCGCTCCCAGCCGACGCACCGAAGGTGCAAACATTATTATAACAGCGAAGCCCACTCGTCGCTGCCGCTTCGCGCCGCGGGGGCTCCGCCCCCGCTCGGCTCGCGCTCGCGTTACCATTTTATTGCGATGGGTATCTCGATCTAAGGTATGTCTCGCGTCTGGGCTGCGACGACGCGAGCCCGATATCTATAGCGACTAAAAGTGTGAGGAAATGATGACGTGGCGGTATTCGTCGAATGTCCGTTGCATAAAAGCGGTTAGATCAGAAAATGTAGTTTTATGATCGAATCAGTTTGACCGGACGCGGATGTGTTTGAAAAACAGATTGTTTTATATATGGAACCTCCATCAATGTGTTATATGATTTATAAGATGGGGGGGGAACGTGTGTTTCTTTCAATTTTCTGAGGAGCGAATAGATGAATAGACCTTCAGTGCGATTGTACTCTGTACTCGACAGCGCGCGCGTTCTCTCGGTCGTCACTGCGCGCGCGCTGTCACTGACACTGTTTCACTCCAGGACAATCGTAGCCGAAAGCCGACTGGAAAAGATTGAGAAAGATTGGGAAAAAATTGGGAAAGATTTACGCCATATTGCATCGTCAGACTGTTGTACGAAACAATCTAACGATCGACAGGGATCTCACGCACAAGTTTTGCCTCTACATTTTTTAAAGTTTTTGTATAATATATTTCGGCTACGTTTGTCCTGGAATGTCTTACTAATAGTTCCGGAGCATCCATAATCATGATGAGCAACATTTCGTAAATGGTTTCCGTTCGGCTGACGAGTAGTGCTCTGAAGCATCCATAATCATGACGAGCAATATTTCGTAAATGGTTTTCGATCGACATTTTTATTCAGCCAACAAATGCACACTCGCGAGTTCATCAGATATACAACATGCGCGGTTTTCGCTCTTGTTGCCGCAAGATATCGTTGCTGACGATTGCGGTGAGTCGCCGCATTATAGAAAGTGTACTCGCTTCAAATATCGGTTTACTGTATATACACTCTTGCGCAAGCTGGTTCACATAAATGGCATTCACGCTTGTCTAGTAGTGCTATCTTGCCAAGTGATCACGTACCGTGGGATCGGTGAGGAAGTACGAATAAGACGAAGTGATGTGTTTGATCATCGCAAGCTTCATCGATCGGTGCATCATTCATTATTATTGATTAATAATGCCACTTGAATCACATAGGTTTAACTCCCGAGTCAACGATCGCTCAGCGAGGTCTTGGTCATAGTTACATCGCGCACGCGTACAGTGGCAATATAAACAGACAGGCGGCTTGTATCTGCAATTGTGCATGTGCCCATCAGCAGTACAGATAGCATAGATATCGAATCCTCATGGGCAAGTGTAGTCAGATCCTCGAGGGCATATATACGTATATAGTGCGCGTCAGGCGTGATGTGATTAGGGGTGGTCGATGTTTTCGTTATTGACAGCAATCACGGATGCAGTACATCACCTATGCATGATGGATTCCAGGTCTAACAAGAATGATATGCCAAAGCATGTGGGTGCTCAATATATTACGTTACGGAATGTGGGGCATATATCCAGGCTCTGGCGAACGTGGATCGATCCGTCTTATTAGCATCATGCGTCAAGGATAGAACGGGACTCAACAAGGGGAACGACACGGTGTCTACAGGTCAGCAACTAGTGCAGTGAGGCATGCATGATGTTAGTGCAATTTGTGATTCGCAGTGTGTATTATATGCAGTGATAGGATGGTTGACATAGGTTATAATCATACGTCGGTATGGCCATATCGTATGATCCGGTTGTGAGCAAGCCGTTGAACTACTTAAGCTCTTCGTATACGATCGCTGCCATAGGTAGGGATGGGGGCGTCTCGATAACGCGCAGTGGCGAACGCGGTAGTGACCAGCTGCCTCGCACTGATATTACGTGCCCCCACGCGTCTTCAGGACGAATAGCATAAAGCATGTCGAGATCGGGAGCTGTGCCTGTGCTACTTTTCCCAGCACGGCATTCGATATACTCGCTCGTACATCGAGCGGCCTCCCTCCCTCTAATCACTGCTGCCCAGCGAAATAATATTCAAGCGAATTAATTCACACACGCGCGCATGCCCGCACATCCGCACACCCGCACACCCGCACCCACACACCGCCCGCACCCCCACACACCCGCACACCCGCACCCGCACCCGTACCCGCACCCGCACCTGCACATGTATATCATATTCATCCCCCAAAAAGTATTAGCCAGTCGAAACAATGCGACTGTGGACCTCAAACACTCAAAGGGCGCTCCCATATGCAGGGGTGATGGTCAGTTGGCAGTTGCCAATCTACTATGGGTTCTTAGTGTCCCACGTTCAGTTGTTGGAAAAGGGCAAGCGGGGCGTGGAAGTTCGTAGTACACAAATAATCATGATCGCGCACACACATACGTGAGCATCAACTGTACATCCAACATCGCACAAACTGGCATAATAAGGGCATACTTCGTAGCAGGGTGTCTGACTTTGTCCTACTATATGGTTTTGTATACACCCTGTCACGGTACTTACGGGCACGCAACGTGAAGCAGGGGCACCCAAAATTGGGCCCTGAAAATCAGGACGGTATCAACCACCGCGGGGGGGTAAAATATATAGAAATTCAACTAAACACAAACATGGAGGGATGATATCCCGTTAATTTCCACAAATGATAGGTGGGCACACCTGTATGTAGACACCCTTGATATAAAATGCTCACAGAGTACCTAAGCGATCAAGCACACAAATAAGCATATATACATATATTCAACCAAAAGATGTAAACTGAACTATATGTATAATGTTAAAATATATGAAAAACTGTTCAGATGCAATTCTGACCAGCACTTTGTCCTACTATATGCATTTACTATGCCTAACTTAATAAGCAAGCATTGTTATGGCACATGACCACTGCTGCCTTGTTCTCCGGACATATAAAGGGCGACCTTGTCTTACAAAGTAATTGAAACGTCCGATACATCATATACGATTATAATATTCAGTGCATAGCGTCAAACACCTTATGTGTGTAAATTGTATCCTTTGTAATGTCGGCAAATACAAAACCGGCCACATTTGGGTTTGAGTACATGCATGCTGCGGAGCGCGTTATAATATTGTGTGTACGTGTGTGAGGCCGGTGGTAAAGTTCTTGGAAGTAAGGCCTGCTGGAAATATGCTCCAGCGCTGCAGATGGACGCACACCCATCACCGTGGCGAATTGATCAACTTCATCAGCTTTCTCTTTCGTCAAAGCATCATTGCTTACTAGGACTTAAACCTTTGCCAACAGTCTCAAAAAGCCTTTGTTTGCTAGATATGTTGGCTAAAACAATCTCACATTGCACAATTTCTTATCTTGTAAGCTTCCGGGATATGCAATCGAACAGGCTGCCTTGAAATATACGTATATAAATTGTAGTGCAAACTCACTCTGGCTTACCATAAAGCACTCGCATGTACCAAGTAACAGAGGCATCCGATAGTAAGAAATCATTTCAACATAATTGTTATTGTCAAAACCGCTCACCCGACTCCCATACGTGTCCACATATATCGCATATATCTCAAGATCTTGCCATTGTGCAAAGCATGATCCCTCAGTAAGCAGCACCTTGATGCCTGTGTACATTGTAGTGCGTGTGCAGACGGGGTTGTATTCACTGCTTGTATCAATTTGTGTGCTCGCAAGCAAGTATAATCTGAACATGCATTTTTCAAAAAAAATGCTATGATGTACACTATCAACAATGTTCCGCAACACTTTCAACGTCAACATACAATTGTGTGATGTAGTATAGCATTCATTGTCAGGTGTGCAACAGTTGCTAGCATAACAGACTCTGATGGATGTCCACAAATGCGGTACAGGCGCGTACGAGCCGTCGTCGTTAGCAGTGTATGACAGCTACATCATCACATGCGAGTATGTACAATTGGGTATGGAGGGCACTGCCCCTGGCGTGAACCCGGACAACTGGCGTGGCTATTCAAAAACCCGCGGCGCTTTATCAGGGCTCCTCTCTGCGGACACGTCATACACCGGCGCGTACTCTGCAAAGTTGCACGGGCAAGGCGATCAGTACATCGAATCATACAAGCCAACAATGACACTGATTCAAAATACAACATACTTTATGCAGCTTCGTGTCTGCGGTGCCAGCTCAAACGGCACTGTCGATCAATACATATATAGCGCGTTCTATGCGTACCCCGCGGAGCAGCTGCAGCCAGGAGGGCGCCCGCTGGAAGTGGTTGCCACGTCGGAAGAGAGCGGGTGGCGCGCGCAGCATCACTTAGAGACCGCGAGGAATCACACGTGGCAAGCATTCATGCATACACTTACCCCCAGTAAAACGTATACCAATGTCCGCATCCGACTGGGTGCCGTATTCAACAAGCCCGGCGAGGCATACAATATATACGTTGACGGTGTGTCAATATCGCCGCGGCCAACACCACTGGCACACCCCGCAGAAGGTCGGATCACTATTCCCTGGAGTCCCCAAGGACCTGCAGTTGAGTTTCCGAAGGTCCTTGAAGGCCTTTGCCTCTGCCATTGCAGATTACATGTCTGCTGTCCACCAACTCTATGACACCATCATTAACAGCTAGTCGAGAATACTTATTTCATGCCGAGTTGGGGTGATGTAGTGCAATTGCCCGTCATGATCATGTTCAAGTGCATGCTAGCCCGCTAAGAAGATAACATGTGTTACCACACACAACCATGTATAAAAAAAGCATCTCTTGACGCAAGTTGTACCGATTGCATTTCAATATAATTTCCTGTGTAATTCGTTTTTTGGGGGGCAGAGAGAATCTGAATATGTGTGCAAGGATTCTCTGCTTGCTGACAAAGTAACCATATAAATCGCCACTTGGGAAGCGGAGTGTGATATTTGACTATTTCTAGAATATTGCAAGTATAGTATATACGCACACGTGGTGAACGATCCGTTCCTGACGACCACGCACAAGTTCGGTTGTGAGACGTTATTTTCCAAGGGTACGCGTTATCGAGCCAGCTGCCTACATGCATGTGTTCGTAACGCAGCATGCATTACTGCGCGTGTACGGATAATCACGTGGCGCATGCTGATATAGTCTGTGTATGCAGCGACCTTAACTCAAACTTACACGTGTGTGTGTTTCACGCTGTAAATCGCTTCGTGTGTAGCCTTGTATGCCCCGTCGCGCCGGGACACACGTCGTGATTATCACGGTCCGATTTACCAATCGGATGCCTGTGTTGCTTGGCACGAATCACACAATGCGTGGTGGTAAGCCAGAGTGAATACTACAATATTTGACCCTCGTTGCTCGCGCTGAGTGATTTTCATAGTAGTACGGACACTGTCACAATGTTTCAACCAGTGCTACGGAGAATCATCTGCGCTATTTATCATTATTATTATTGTTATCGTTTTCTTATGAGCGATGTTTAAATTTAGCTAATCTTAACAGCGTTCGTTCTGATTGATCACAAAGCAGAGATCTCCGTAACTCTAGCTCACATCAATTCATACTCGTGAAAAGTAATTTTTTACGTGCTACCAACCACAAATCGTGGCACAGATCATACTAGCTAACTATGATCCTCCTGTGTGCCTGCCACCTCAGTCGCGCTGTGTCGATCGTTCGTGCTTCCACAAATCACGGCTCGTCCTCCTTGAATACTGCCAGCCTCATAGCATTCTCAGTTGAGCCTTAAGAAATTCCAGGGAAACGTAGCATACTTACTTCATTTGGCGGACTCCAATTCCTTCGTCACCTCACCGCAGCGCATCGCGTTGACGCCAGCCGTCACGTCAAGGGAAGCCAAGAATTGCCAGTGGTGAAGCGGAAAAAATAAAAGACCAGCAAAATCACAAGTAGGTAAAAACGCCACGAATTAATTACCTGCAGTGGAACAACAACACTTCAGTAATTTCAGGAGTACACCGTGCTTCACCACCGGCATGCTCCCGAGACTGCAGAAGTGGACAGCGTTCGTGCTCTTGACGTCCTCGACGCACCAGTCCATACCACCAGATCCAGTCGTACACCCCAGGTCGTCTCCCAAGCACCAGCGCCGTCGTCGTCCCACCAGCTGCAGTAAAAATGCGTCGCGTTCACTACGTCGTCTAGAGAGTCGAAAGAACGAACGCGCGACACCGCGCACCAAAATGGCAACCCTAACTATCCCCGGCAAACAAGGGCCTGCGCGGCCTCAAAGCACCGCCAAACAGAATAAACATCGACAAGTATCGCCAACCGTGTCGCAAGGTAGTGTGTACATAGAAATTCCTCTGTGCGTAAATATTCTGCTGGTTTGCCCGGCGTGCCACGCTCCCTTCAATATGCCAACCCACAACTGTAATCTCCAAAAGTGCTTCAAGCCTCTTCGATCACAGCATCATGAGAGGTACCTCTTTCGAGCCCCTTCTCCTCAATACTCAGCCCCGCGTCAACCACCTCGAAATAGTGGCGCGTTGATGACTGGTGAATAGAGCGATGTTTAAATTTTGCTAATCTTAACAGCGTTCGTTCTGATTGATCACAAAGCAGAGATCTCCGTAACTCTAGCTCACATCAATTCATACTCGTGAAAAGTAATTTTTTACGTGCAACCAACCACAAATCGTGGCACAGATCATACTAGCTAACTATGATCCTCCTGTGTGCCTGCCACCTCAGTCGCGCTGTGTCGATCGTTCGTGCTTCCACAAATCCCGGCTCGTCCTCCTTGAAACCCACGCAGAATTTCCTTCAATTCGCTCTGCTGTATACTCACGCCGGCTTTAAACAGGTCAGCATCACATGCAATAAGCTACCTTAAGGAGGTTTAACCTACTTGGACAACCGCTTACAGTACTGTATGATACCATCCCACAGTTCGAACAACCTACCTGTGTGCAGCCCTCAACCAAACTGCCAACCAAACTGTCAGGTTTATATGCACCAAGCAACCACACCATCAAACTGAGCGATTTTGCACTAAAAGTGCCAATATGTCTGATCAGTGCTTAGCAAGTGTTATTGTGGAGCATAAGCTGTAATTTTACAAAATTTTGAGATTCCATATTTCTTCCCTACCAATAAAACTATACCGTCAGCCGACTGTTTTCCTAAAACATTATTCTAATTAATAACTTCAAGTTTACTGGCAGTCTTTCGACAGTTTTCATAAATATTGAAAACCATGCGGGACACATTTCTAACAATTTTGTGTGACCACACTTGAACACGCACAACACTTTACCGCTGCCACCGGTTTGACATGTTCCAGGTGTATTTTTACGTACCAATACTTTCACGGACGCAACACTTTCACGGACGGACACGCACAACACTTTACCACAGCCGTGCACTTTTGCATTATTATTGTAAACTTTTTCAGACTAATAACTTCACGTTTCCTAGTAGACTCTTTGCCGGTTTGATTATTATAGAAAACCATGCGGGACACATTTCTAACAATTTTGTGTGACCACACTTGAGCACGCACAACACTTTACCGCTGCCACCGGTTTGACATTTTCCAGGTGTACTTTTACGTACCAATACTTTCACGGACGTAGACACGCACAACACTTTACCACAGCCGTGCACT
The DNA here is from genome assembly GCA_001247695.2 of Cymbomonas tetramitiformis. Classification (NCBI taxonomy): domain Eukaryota; kingdom Viridiplantae; phylum Chlorophyta; class Pyramimonadophyceae; order Pyramimonadales; family Pyramimonadaceae; genus Cymbomonas; species Cymbomonas tetramitiformis. Next base: position 40,880 of record LGRX02034645.1, read on the forward strand.
TTTGCATTATTATTGTAAACTTATGCAGACTAATAACTTCACGTTTCCTAGTAGACTCTTTGCCGGTTTGTTTCATTCAGAAAACCATGCGTGACACACTAGACAATTTTTTTGTGACCACACTTGAGCACACACAACACTTTACCGCTGCCACCGGCTTGCCATTATTCTGGTTTACTTTAACAGTCTAATACCTTCACGTGCCGAAATACACAAATATATACTCCAACAAACATAGTCCTCTAGCCTATTCCTCCCCTGACTTAGTAATTTCAGCAAGTGCCTCTGCAATGTCGTGGTTGTGGGGACATTTTTAGCACGTGTGAAATTTGGTGGTTTGTGCACGCGTGAAATGAGGTGACGTGTGTTTACTAGTGTGTGAAATAATAGGTAGTCATTAAAAAATGCATAATGCCTCTCAAACAAAAAAGGGAAATAATAAGAGGGGGGAAAAAAGTCGAAGCTACCCTGAAGCCGCTATGAAGTTGCTTCCCACACTGTGGAATCTACTACTATATTTAGCGGCGTTTACAATAAAGCTCTACCAGAACTTAAGGATCTTATAGATTTTGAGAAAGCCTGCGCACGCAAAGATCTTCTAGGGAAAGATCTTTGCGCTTCCAAAGACAACCTCAAACTTTGTCACGCAGATTAAGCTTTCAGCGCAAACATCTTTAAAGCAATGCAAACTTAGCGTCGCAAAGTTTGCTTGAGCAGATTGTAAGTTGCGTTGGTTGAAGCTTGCGCAAAGATAATCTTGTAAGGAAAGATCTTTGCGCGAAGACAACCTCAAACAAATGTTGTCGAGCGGATTAAGCTTGCGCAAAGCTCTTTAAAGCTCTTAAAACTTTGCGGCGGCGCACAGTTGCCTTGAGGAAGTAAGCGTTTATTGAAGCGTGCGCAAAGATCTTCTAAGGAAAGATCTTTGCGCAAAGACAACCTCAAACTTTGTCAAGCAGATTAAGCTTGCACAAAGATTCTTTAAAGCTATTCAAACTTGCGGCGTCGCAAAGTTTGCTTGAGCAGATGTAAGCGTTGGTTGAAGCTTGCGCAAAGATAATCTTGTAAGGAAAGATCTTTGCGCAAAGACAACCTCAAACATTGTCAAGCGGATTAAGCTTGTGCAAAGCTCTTTAAACTTTGGGCTAGTAACTTTAATTTAACAACCCGGACATGTACAAAGAGAAGTAAGGTAATTACGAAGTACAAAAGACTCTGTGAAAAGTACCCGTCATCGATGACAAAAATACAACCTTCAAAAAGGCCACCTGTCAGTTGTAAGACTGTAAAAAGAAAAGTCTGTCATCGATGACGGACAGAGTTCACAGCCGCTCTTCCACGGGATCTCTGGAAAAGTTTTCCGTCATCGATGACGGAAACAGTTAGCAAACGGTAATCTTCAGGGTCGTTTTGTGTCTAAATAACTTTACCGTTATCGATGACAGAAAAGTTAAACAAGAATCAACCGGCTCACTGTAAGGAGCTTAATTGTGAAAACATAAAATAAAATATTTCCGTCATCGATGACGGAAACAGTTAGCAAACGGTAATCTTCAGGGTCTTTTTGTGTCTAAATAACTTTACCGTCATCGATGACGGAAAAGTTAAACAAAAAACAACCGTCTCACTGTGAGGAGCTTAATTGTGAAAACATAAAATAAAATATTTCCGTCATCGATGACAGAAATATTAGTTGAGCGCTCATCTGCATATTATTTTTCTGCCTGTGCGATGCTTTCGTCATCAATAACGGAAATAAAAAACATCCTGCAAGAGCCCAGAAAGTTCACAACAACAGAAGAAGATAAAGCACCTACAATGCCGACCGGTCCCGACTCCCAGGGTCCCGCCTGGTCCCGCCTTGTCCCGCCTGGTCCCGCGCGGCTCCCGCCTTGTGCCGCCTAGTCCCGCCTGGTCCCGTCTGGTCAAGACTGGTCCCGCCTTGTCCCGCCTGGTCCCACTTGGTCCCGCCTGGTCCCGCCTGGTCCCGCCTGGTCCCGACTGGTCCCGACTGGTTCCGTCTGGTCTCGACCGGTCCTGCCCGGTCGGACCGTCGGTTCCCGCGTGGTCCCACCTGTTTCCGCCTCGTCTCCACTAGTCCCGCCTGGTCCCGACTGGTCACGACTGGTCCCAGTCCGGTGCTCCGGTCCCGCCTGGTCCCGCCCGGTCCCGACTGGTCCCGTCTGTTCTCGCATGGTCACGACTTGTCCCGACGATTCCTGCCTGGTCCCGGCTTTACTACCTCCGAAATGGACCTTATTTTGAAGGCGTTGGAGTCTGTGACCTCGGACCGTAACAACCGAACCCCAAAGGTGAAAGAATGGTCTTTGCAAAAAGGGACTAGGAAGAAACGAAGAATGCAACGTGTGCTGCCTCAAAGAGTAGAGCTGGATGTGCAACTGCCAAGGCCACCAATGCAGCTCAGCCCATCCTGCCTCCAGATTATCCACGAGTTGTAGTGCAATGTCAGAGAAAGTTGTTGGGTACTGGAGAATTCGTTTCTCATAAGTGCCAGTTTTGTCCAGTTAAACGTTGCGTGTTCGCTCTGATGCCAACGCATTTCAATATTTCGAGACCCCCTACTGATGGAACTATTGTGGTGCAAAAAGACGTTGTCGTCACAAATGAGCTAAGGCGTAAGAGCGGTGGCCTGAACTTTTTGTAACTAGTTTCGTAAGGTGTTGTGCATGCACAAGAAACTGGGACAAAATACAATACATTACATTAAATATTGTAGTTCTTACCGTATGTAACTGTCAACTGTTGCAATATGAGAAAAAGCTTTGTATTATTTGTACCTGCGTGAGTGTTACCCAAATTTTTGTTGGTTGGGAAAATATGTAAATGAATTGAGTAAATGAGAAGTTTAGAAATATATACGTACGACAGAAAAAACAAAGTGGTTTTAACATACGCACAGTTTATTTAAGTAAAGATGGTTTTTATAAAATCACTGTTCTCACACATGAATTCTGGAATTCTGAACATTTTTTTAAGTTTAGTAAAATTACAATGTAGATTACAAAAAAACAGATTTCAAAAACATGCAATTCATACAAATAACACTGTGATTTTTATTATTTGCAATTTTTGGGCATTTCCAAATTTAATAATTTTGCATGGTGATTTTTCAATCCCCCAATCCTGGAATCCCCCAATCCCCCAACCTATGTGCACTCGTTATTGTGCACTGCAGTGATATAGTTTCTTCTGCATTGCAGCGATATAGTTTCTTCTGCACTCAGCTGTACTGTCCGCTCACACCGTGACAGAGTGCGAACATTATTGTGCTCACACGTAGTCTGTTGAGTAATTTCCAAGCGCTGCCATAAATAAACCGATCCATCCACATTTCCACTTTGTTCTTCCAGCTTTTGTACGTTATGGGAGAATGCATGCGGGGTCAGGAAAAATGTTTTGTTCAACGTGCATATGAAACTAGGGGCATGCGAACATTACATCAGCACGCAAATAATTTGAAAAGCCGTGTATAAAACTATAAGTGAACATTTCCATGTACTCACACGTGTTTAAGTCAACCATATTTTACCACAATACACTACTTATCGCATTTGCCAAACACAGATGCACCTGAGAGTACTCACAGCTCGCGCTATCCTCTTTTAGATACGTTCAGTGTATGCATAACATATTGTGCGGATGTAAGGGCGGCAGACCCCACTTTTGTACTCTAGTTGAAGATGTTAAGAATATTGCGGGCACGTGCAGGTGGACAAATGTATTTACTATAATACGTGCCTGTAGTTGCCAGCTTAATTCGTGAAACAAACTATACACAGTTTAGGCTTCGACTTTTCAACACTTAGCATTTGAACGCCTTGAACATACTTCTACATGCATCACAGTTTGGCACGGCTTCATGATTTAGACAGTAGTGCAGTAGTATTAGGTAGAAAGCTATACACCTACCTCCTACTTGTGCTAAAGTGTGCACGCGATATGAAGAAGTCGCATTTGAAGAATCCAGCCGCTGGCATTTTCAGAAACCTTGAATGCCTATTCCGCGAGTGCTTGCTCCAGGCATACTTCCCTATCAAGGTATGTCAAACGCGAAGTCAGAAAGTGCTCGGTAAACGCAAAATTCTTTTACCGGCTCATCAGATCCGCGGGAACATTGTAGACGTACAGGAACTTGTCCGTACAAAAATGGATGCGCAACGGGGAAGTTATGCTCAATACACTTCACAATTCACTCATACTTAACCATATTTAAGCAAAAGTTTAAATCACCCATATCTTAAAATCTAGAAAATTGCGTTTACCGAGCACTTTCTGACCTCACGTTTGCCATATCTTGATATGTATGTTGGTTACAGCACATCACAATATATTCTTAATACAGCACGCGTCCCTTATACACACAGTGTGGCAGAGTGTGTACAAAAACAAATTAATACAGCAATCAATATTGCATGAATCTGGACATTAAGAATAAAGCCGTTATCTCTAACTCTGACAAATCAAATTATTCATATTGCGCATGCACTGTAATGTTAAACGGATGTTCGTAATATCAATCATAAAATAGAGTCGTGCACCCTCACACCTTCACCCACGCTTCAACCCTTCCCCCACCCTTCTCCTCCTTCCCCATCCTTCACCCACCCTTCAGCCTCCTTTACTACCCCTTGCCCCCACCCTACCCAATCTCCCTCAACATCACCCCTCCCCCCTCTCACACCCCCCCACGCCTACACCCCACGCCACCCCCCCCAACCCCCCCCCTCCCACCCCCCCCAGCTAAGTGTGCTTAAGGGATTGATAGTTAACTACCCCCCCAGGACGCTTTTGCATTGTGTGTGTAGTACAAGAGCCTAGGTAGGCATAGTACTCTTGACACTGTAGGTAAATTGACTCACTTTTGTCATACAACAATCCAGACCGATTTCCTGATTCTTGGGTTTTAATTTTGTGAGGACTTTTTAATTTGTATATCTTGTGTGGTATATGATATATATACACCCTGTCGCACCGTGCACGCGGAACACACTTTGTGCAGCATATGCGAATGCAATACGTACAGCATACTATATTTACACTGCGTGGATTCAGTCATAACAAACATGCCATACAGTGCTAGCCCAATTTCGCCAAAGGCGGCAGTGAAGCAACATACCCCCTTCCCAATACACCCTGATTGTAATCGCATTTCCACCCCAGCAATACGAAAAGTGTCACGAGAAAATAAAAACTACGGTGTTCTCATCGGAGATTTCCTGCATCACTGAAGATTGCCCTTGTTTAAATCAGCAAGCCTATATCAAGCTCTCCTTGTGTGATTTGTGATTAATAGGTTGGGCTATCGTGTGTGCAGGTTCACCACCACTTGTAGGGGACAGCGATGGATACAAATCTGATTATGTATACAACCAAACTGATGGATACACACATGATACTGATCAGGCAGCACACCCTTCATCACCTCAACTATCTCATGATTTTCAGGTGATCGGGCCTATCATCGCAACAATCCACAATTATCTTCTCAGCCACATACTTGTGTGTGCACACTGTAATTAGTTAAAAATCAACCCTGGCTTTATACCACAACACACTTACCGCGTGTACCAAACTCAGAGGCATCCGATAGTAGACACGTACCGCGACTTAATACACGACGCTTCTTCCAGCGCGAATGGGGCATACCGCAATGCTGCACTGGCAATTCACAATAGTGAAGATGCACATAATGTAGTTTGATTGTGATATTCACGATGTAATGTACCCATCGTATCATATTCATATTGAGATACATATTAATATACCCGCACGTGTGTAAAGGACGTCGTCGTGTGTCAGTGTATGAGGATGTATATTGAGGCGTTCCCTGATACCGTTATGTAATAGATCTTTTCACCGGCGCAATAACGAATCATACCTCTGACCTTTATAGTCTTGGCATGAAGTAACTTACCTTACCTTACCTTACCTTACCTTAGTCAATCAGCAGCAGCAGCAAAGCTCGAATCCCAACGGGCGATACAGTCGATTTTTCGATCTCACGATCGCCAGACGCTAACGATGACAGTGCCACTGCAGTCGCGTATATTTACCGTGACGCCACCCACGCGTTATGGCATGGCATGCTGGGAAGTAAAAAGCGAAACACTGTCGCGCACATGATCCTGCGGTCAGATGATGTAATGGTGATATCCATGTTAACATCGCATGGCCGACGCGATGTTCGTAAATCGAAATTACCGGATGGAACCTCGGCTGCCACGACTGCACTAAAATGTAACGCCCGACAAAAAGAATACGAGCATCGCGGCGCGCCACGTGGGACGGAATGGTAATTAATCGTGCTATCCAAAAAGATCGACGCCTAGTGGAGATCGCATATTTGTGATCGACAGCGCCTAGTATACAATATACACTGCAGTCACCGCAACCAATACGTACTATATTATCAGTATGATCTACACCAGTCTTGCAAATGTGCACACTGTCATTGGTATGTCACAATGTGGTCACATGTAGAGTTGCGGTGTGTCCCTGTTTCTGTGGCAGGCTTACCAGTAGGACATACTTTGTGAACATTGTTTTTTGCGCATCTGCTCACCGCCCATGTCGCTGGTATCGCGCTACCAAGTTGACAACGGAGCCGGCTAGGACTGTTCAGAGCCCAAATCTTTGTGGCTCCGTCGCGGAGACGGATATCCACGGAGGCTGAAAATTTCTGGCTCCACCGAGAGACGGATCCTGGATTTTTTCTGGCTTTGCCGGGGACAGATAGTTGCGATGCCTATAATTTTATGGCTGCGCACTGAGATGGGGCCTGGCAACGTTGAAACAACGGTCAATCTTTCGTCTCCAACTTTAGGGATCAAAGCTGCTAAAACAAGTGAAATTTTCGGAAACTCCATCGAGATGGGGATACGCTCCGTCAAATTTTCTGCTTGTCGGAGACAGATTTTAGCAGAGGCTGAAAAATGCTGGCCTATTCGTCGAAGACAGAGTTTAGAATTCCTGGCTTCACCGAAAACGAGTTTGTCATTGGCTGTCAAAGAGCCGCCTAGGGGGGGCTTTCATTGTTTTGGGAAGGAGGGCCCCAATTCCGAACAAGAGATTTGCCCCCCCCCTAGCAGCACATCTAGAGGTGGGCTTCACCAATCCCCTAGCAGTTTTATCCCCCCTAAGAACTGGCTACCCGCACTTTGCTCATAGGGGGGGGGTCCAGCACAGGACATTCCTTCCCCCTAGACTCGCTTTAGGTCTAGGGGGTACCCCGACTCTGCTTTCGCGCAGCGGGGGTAACACCCCCAGACTCCACTTTCGTGCAGCGGGGGGTACCCACCCCCCCCGGCGCAAACTGTCCATATTGCACGCCCCGCTAAAACTCACATTTTATTTGTCTTACTATGGGCGTGCAAAAACCAATGGTTATCACCATCACGCGCACGGGGGCGGCAGTGCCCCACGCGCGGATGCCACCATCACGCGCACGGGCGCGGGAGTGCCCCACATGCGGATACCACCATGTGTGCTTGTTATGCTGTGTGGTGAGGTCCGACTCTCTTAGGTCCAGCCCCTTCCAGCACCTACGCTAAAGTCCAAAAAGTGAGATGTTGTGCCATGTTCACCCTGTGATCCCGGGTAGTCCGTCTCGTATGCACTGTTTTCCCGTGAGCCCAAGGACACAATTCATGTTGGCGGTATACAACACCCTTTGGTGTATAGTTGGTATACCGTGGGCTGCGTAGCGCGCCTGTGCCTTTTGATATTCCTAGCCTCGTTTCTCTTTACATCAGAACTCATGCTAAGAGGTGGATAAACTTAAAGGTGAATAAAATCAGAGATAGAGATATCAAACCCAAATCCTGATCGCGCTCAATAAGCTGTTGCTCGGTACGGCCTACAGACTGTACTTGGACAGTTAACCCCTATGGAGCGGATGAAATTTTTTGCCGAAAGCACTAGTTTCACAAATGTGCCGTTTTCACGGTATATGGTACCTTGGTAAGTGTGGGTGATTCGTTACATGTTCCATAACTCTTATAAATTGATTTTGATCTATAAAATACATGATCGCATTATATGTTTTTTGTATACTCTCTGCCACACCGTGTGTAAGAGATCACAATGTGTAATACAGAGGCACCCGCTAAAACAGCAGGCCCTGGAAGACTTCAGGACGGTATCAACCACCGCGAAGGGAAGAAAACTATAAAATATTCCGGTCAGATGCAGGATTGATTATGTATCTTACAATCTCAAGATAAGTGAAAAGTGGGCACACCTCAAACCTTATTATGTCATGCGCTCGAATCTTGACGTAGAACAAGTAGTAGTTGATAAGCTTAATCCAATATTATATCATATATTAAAGCATGCACACTGACCAGCACTTGGGACACTGGTGGTACGCTTCATTTCCACAAATGTGACCAAAAGCCAGTCTCAAAAGCATGACATATGGGCACATTTCAAAGTATCCTCAAATCACACTCACAAATTATACCCATCAAAGTTAACTGAACAACGGTAGCGGACAAAAGATGTTGCATCATGCCGTAAAGAAAGAAAGAAAGAAAGAACAAAAGAAACACCTGAGAAAAGGGGAATATATATATATAAAGTGAAAAGAAAAGGAAAGAGACAAAAGATATAAAATAAAATAAAAAACAGATGATAATGAAAACTAGAAAATGTAAAAGAAATACTGCCAAAACATACCCAAAAAAGAAAATTACGACATCATGCTACAGAGTTGTCCAAGCTACATGCCAAAGTAAGTAAATGTATATCTGTTCAGAACTTGGGATCCTGAATGTACGCTTACAAAACTCCGAGGAATTTGCGTACTGAGTGCCACAAAATGTGCCCAATATTAAAAGGAGTTTTGCCCTCACGGTCCAGATATACCTTCTAATATGAAGCCGACAGGAAACGGACCAATAAAATAAATAAAGGAGGGCAAAAAAAATGTCATAAACTATGAGACTCACTGTCATCAATTATGGGAAAACGGAACGGTTTTGAAAAATAATAACGTTCACCACGCCCATCTAAGTTAAAGTATCATTCAATCGACAATCATTGCTGACGAATTTCGGATAAGATTCAGTCTTAAAGTAATTACTTCTGAAGTCATTAGTCATCAAGTCATCTAGTGACCAAGTATGACCCATCCATGGTAAATGACATGTGACCAAGGCATCAGTCATCAGTCATCAAAACACATAAGAAATGTTTGAAGTCAAATGAAATCAATGTCACATAGTGACCAAGTATGACCCATCCATGGTGACTGCCACATTGTAAAATAGAACAATGATATATGTCGAAATATAAAAATCCAAACCCACCCACCCAACAAAATATATTGGGGTGGGGTAGGCATAATAAATACTTAGAATGTGGTGTACAAAATCAATATATGATGAAAGTATTTATCATCGAGTGCAATTATAAGTGCCCATATAAAACTAAAGTTCCGCCCTCGCGGTTCAAACATGCTCTCAATCGTACTAAAGACGATGGTAAGAAGGATATGAGGATGAGTCAAGTCACGAATCAAGAGACTCATAATCATTCAAAAGACTTAACCCTTGCCTTAACAATTCTAAATTTGCGTAATAAAATAAGTAAAGAAAATCGCAAATCGGCAAGTTGCTAATATCGAAAACATTCTAAAACAAACAAATCGGAATCAGCTAAAAGCGAATATGACAGTATATGTTTTTTTTGTATACTCTCTGCCACACCGTGTGTAAGAGATCACAATGTGTAATACAGAGGCACCCACTAAAACAGCAGGCCCTGGAAGACTTCAGGACGGTATCAACCACCGCGAAGGGAAGAAAACTATATAATATTCCGATCAGATGCAGGATTGATTATGTCTCTTACAATCTCAAGATAAGTGAAAAGTGGGCACACCTCAAACCTTATTATGTCATGCGCTCAAATCTTGACGCAGAACAAGCAGTAGCCGATAAGCCCAATCCAATATTATATCATATATTAAAGCATGCACACTGACCAGCACTTGGGACACTGGTGGTACGCTTCATTTCCACAAATGTGACCAAAAGCCAGTCTCAAAAGCATGACATATGATCGCATTATATATACAACGATATATTGGTGATATACAAGCCAAAAAACACGTTTTCCGGGAATCAAAAGTGTCAAAAATCAGTTCTCACAACCGCTTATTCGAGTATTAGGTCGCCCCTCGACCATAAAACAATCGCCTTTACTAATGCCTTGAAATTGGTAATGGTGGCTGTAGTTAAACGCACCAATACATCGAAATATTCAAGCATTAAGGTGAAAAAACACCCAAAAAACAACGAAAAAACATCATTTATCAAATGTTTTCCATACTTAAGGCCATATTGTGTTTTTTCGGGGGAAACCGACTGTTGGGAAAGTAAGTATTGCCCATATGAGGTGCATGGTCATTTTATATGATAGTGGTCACTGAACCAACAAATCCTTGTCGATGAATGGCATCTACACCTCGATTTTGCACACTTTAAGATACTTTTGACGCAAATTTCATGCCTAGACATAAGCAACTTTGGGGATTTTACTACAATAAAACTGCCCTTGGGTGAGATATATATACTAAGTATATGTGTAGAATAAATTGTTGAGTATTAGATATACCTATTGCAACGGGTGTGCGAAGCGTGTATGGCCGATTCCGACAAGTGCTATCGGGCTGAGAAATGAATCCAAGCTTAGAGTTTGAAGTGGTTGTACCATATACGGTACAAACCGCTCCATAGGGGTTAAAAACCAACCCTGGCTTACCACAACACACTTGAACAGTCACCACTAGTCACCAGTCTCAGGACAGAACCTGCATTCTGAGCAGCCGTAGGGGCCTGCAGCGTGATTCCACGGTTCAGCAGGAAATGTGAGACAGCTGGAAGCTGTAAGCTGAATCCTACCTGGTGCCTGCCCTTACACATGCATTATCGTTCTTATACTTATCATTATTATGCTGTGCATGTTCACTACTATGCTGCACATTTGCATATATATTGTGTTGCTCCACATGCAGACTGCAGTGAACTTTATTCGTTAATGTAGTATTGAGAAATATCATCCACTTTGCGGCTTACCACCACACATTGTGCGATCGGCAATAAACAATAGATGCCTCCCATAATCAAATCATTTGCAGATCAATATATATATACACAACGCATGTCCCAGCGCGATCAGGGCATATTTATAGCAGGGCATATTATTCCCTGAGCTGGGCTTTGGATCCAGCTTGCTTGTTCATTTATAGAACTGACAATCAACTCTGGCTTACCACAACGCTTTTACCATGTGCCACTCACAGAGGACTCGAACTCTGATCGGGTACATAATTGGCATGTATGGCACTGCCCCTGGCGTGAACCCGGACAACTGGCGTGGCTATTCAAAAACCCGCGGCCCCTCATCAGGGCTCCTCTCTGCGGACACGTCATACACCGGCGCGTACTCTGCAAAGTTGCACGGGCAAGGCGATCAGTACATCGAAGCGTACGCACTATTTGAGCCAGGAACTCCGTTGCGAATGGCGCAAGGGAGTAAATATATGTTGAGCTTCCGGGTCTGCGGTGCCAGCTCCAGCGGCACTGTTGATCAATACATATATAGCGCGTTCTATGCGTACCCCGCGGAGCAGCTGCAGCCAGGAGGGCGCCCGCTGGAAGTGGTTGCCACGTCGGAAGAGAGCGGGTGGCGCGCGCAGCATCACTTAGAGACCGCGAGAAATCACACGTGGCGAGTATTTGTGCATGAAGTTGTTCCAAGTAAAACATACGGCAATGTCCGCATCTGGCTGGGGTCAATCTTTGACAGTAGTGGTCCCGGCAACACATACACCAGCTTATACATCGACGATGTGGAGTTTTTGACACCATCACCAATGCCACTTCCAACCATCCCCTCAGGTCTGACCGTCACCTGCAGCTCCTCTACCCTGGGGTGCAATCTGCATCATTGCAGCTGTGGGAGCTATGCTTGCATAGTAGGCAGCGATGCACCGCTCATAACACGCTTGGTGCAGCGAGCATGCAGATTTGTGCACAAAGCTAATCGGATTTTGCATCTGAAGATTTTCTCCAATCTATAGATAAGTATATCGGGGGTGAAAGCAAATGACGCACCCCCCCCCTCCCTTTTGAAAAAATCTGGTATGACAGAGTATGCCATATGATTGTTTCAAAAAGGATATACGCAAAGTGAATACTTGTTGCGACGATACGACAATGAATATGTATAGTTGCTTGGTGCATGCCAGTCGCTTTGTAGTAAGCCAGAGTGTAATTAAATACGACAATGAATATTGTACACTATAGTATTACAGAATGTATATATATCATATTCGTGAGCAAAATGCGCAGATATGAATGTTTCAAGAATGGCGCATGGTGTAACCTTATGGAACAATTGTATTCATTCTTGAGAACTAAACCTGAGATAATGCGCGTGTTCAACCAATACGTATCACCAACAACACAGTTAAAACCAACGGAACCACCGGAAGTGCATGCTACGCGGTACATAAACTGCTGCAACAATGATGTTACCCATGCTTGGTATATCATATAATTATACTGCTGTCATCAACAGTAGTCCATCCTGATGAGTGATGGCACACAACCCCACACTGAGAGTATGATTAGCATGTCAACTGCTGAATGACTATACCATCGGCAAGTATAGTCTTACAGTTGCCAGTCGACATGCTAATCATACTCTCAGTGCGGGGTTGTGTGCCATCACTCATCAGGATGGACTACTGTTAATGACAACAGTATATGTGATATATTGCAGTTTATGCACCGCATAGCATGCACTTCATTCTACACATTTGGGGAGTTTGGGAGTTTTGGGAGTTGGGGAGTTTTACAATGGGAGGCCCTAAAAAAATAGAAAATTTTACCGAATCTAGGGTTTAAGATTTTCCCGAGTTCAATGTAATTTTATTTGATTTTCCGGCAGTTTTAGGGTTTAAGAAATATTCCTAAATTTTACCAAAAAAATCATCTTTTTCAGCCTGAATTAAGGAAGATTTTTGGGGATTTTTGTACTAGGACAACATAAATTTTAAATTAAACTTGTACAATATTTGCCGCATATTTGAGCTTCAAAAAGATTTCCGAGAATCGATAGCAAATTTATACCTTTTACGCCTGATTTCATGAAATGTATTTTTTGGGGTTCATCCATGAACCCCAACGATTTTTTTTTTAATGTTTTTTATGAATTTCATGCCTTTTGGGGGTTTCGAAAATTTTCGGAATTTTGGTTAAAAAAAACTTAATTTTTTTACCACTTTCAGAAATTTCTTTGGTTGGCTTTGTCTCTATTTTTGCAGACGCTGACAGACGGTGGGCCGAAGGCCCGGGGGGAGTTGGGATAAAGGGTGAGGGAGGAGGAAAATTCGGTGGGCCGAAGGCCCGTGGGGAGCCGGGAGAAAGGGGGAAGGGAGGGAAATTGCGGCCCGAAGGCCCGCGGGGAGCCGGGAACGGGGGGGGAGGGAAAATTGCGGGCCGAAGGCCTTCGGGGAGCTGGGATAAAGGGTGAGGGAGGGGGGAAAATTTGGTGGGCCGAAGGCCCGTGGGGAGCCGGGAACGGGGGGAGGAGAGGGAAATTAGGCCGAAGGCCCGTGGGGAGCTGGGAAAGGGGGGAGGAGGGAATAAACCGGGCCGAAGGCCCGCGGGGAGCTGGGAAAAAGGGGGACCGGGGGAGAGGGAAAATTGCGGGCCTAAGCCTCGCGGGGAGCCGGGGAAAAGGTGGAAGGGAGAGGGAAAATTGCGGGCCGAAGGCCCTTGGGGAGCTGGGAAAAAGGGTGAGAGAGGGGGAAGATTCGGTGGGCGAAGGCACGGGGAGCCGGGGGAGAGAAAGGGGAGGAAACTGTGGTCAAGACCACAGGGGAGCTGGGATAAAGGGGTGGTGAGGGAGGGGGAAATTTGCGGGCCGGGAAGGCCCGGTGGGGAGCCGGGAACGGGGGGAGGAGAGGGAACTGTGGGCCGAAGGCCCGTGGGGAGCTGGGAAGGGGGGGGGAGGAGGGAATAAATTGCGGGCCGAAGGCCCGCGGGGAGCTGGGAAAAAGGGGGACCGGGGGAGAGTGAACATTGCGGGCCTAAGCCTCGCGGGGAGCCGGGGAAAAGGTGGAAGGGAGAGGGAAAATTGCGGGCCGAAGGCCCTTGGGGAGCTGGGATAAAGGGTGAGGGAGGGGGAAGATTCGATGGGCCAAAGGCCCGCGGGGAGCTGGGAAAAAGAAGGAAGGAAAATTGTAATGGGGTCAAGTGGGAGCCGGGATAAAGGGTGAGGGAGGAAATTCTAGGTCATGCCTGTGGGGAGCCGGGAAGGGGGGAGGAGAGGGTACCAGGCCGAAGGCCCGTGGGGAGCTGGGAAGGGCGAAGGGGGGCGAGGAGGGAATAAATTGCGGGCCGAAGGCCCGCGGGGAGCTGGGAAAAAGGGGGACCGGGGGAGAGGGAAAATTGCGGGCCTAAGCCTCGCGGGGAGCCGGGGAAAAGGTGGAAGGGAGAGGGAAAATTGCGGGCCGAAGGCCCTTGGGGAGCTGGGAAAAAGGGTGAGGGAGGGGGAAGATTCGGTGGGCCGAAGGCCCGCGGGGAGCCGGGAGAAAGGGGGAAGGCAGGAAAATTGCGGGCTGAAGGCCCGCGGGGAGCTGGGATAAAGGGGGAGAGGAGAGGGATTTAAAATATATAAATATATATATATATAAGGTTGCATGTATATATATAATCGTGAAAAGAAGAACTGTTGAAGCTCCGGAGAAGCCGCTTCGAAGTTGAGAGTGCCTGTTCACGGCCCTAGAAAAAGTGTGGTAAAAGCGCAAAGATTTAAAGTCAAAAGAAACAAGCAAACATGCCTCCAAAAAATTGCGCTGAAAAAGGTAGAAAAGAGACAAGGTTAGAAAAGCGTTCATCGATGAACGCTTTTTAAAAAACACTGCTAAAGAAACAAGTGTTTTGACCGGTTTAAAGAAAAGTGTTCATCGATGAACGCTTTCTTTATTTTGTTGCTGAAGCTTGAGTTTTTTAAACTGTTTTTAAGAAAAGCGTTCATCGATGAGCGTTTTTCTTAGATTTCCTTGTATTTTTCTTAAAACTTTGCGCTTTGGAGTTGCAAAAGCTGCGATATTTCTGTGTGATTCAGCTTTTTTGTCAGGAAAAAAATAGGGAAAGCAAGGAAAGCGCTCATCGATGAACGCTTTTCTTAAAAACAGTTTAAAATACTCAAGCTTCAGCAACAAAATAAAGAAAGCGTTCATCGATGAACACTTTTCTTTAAACCGGTCAAAACACTTGTTTCTTTAGCAGTGTTTTTTAAAAAGCGTTCATCGATGAACGCTTTTCTAAACTCATCTCTTTTTACATCTGTTTCAGGACAGTTCTTGAAGAAGTGTCCTTAGGAAAACTGCAAGAGGTTTAAAAGGTTAAAGATCTCAGTGTTAAATATGTTTAAGAATGTCTTTGCGCAAGCATCCACCAACTCTCAATTGCTTAAGCAAACTATACGACACCGCATTTGAAGTCAAAAAGAGCTTTACAATTATCTTTGCGCAAGCTTCTAAATCTGCTTAGTGAAGATGTTTGAGAATGTCTTTACGCAAAGATCTTTGCTTTAAAGATCTTTGCGCAAGCTTCGATCCACTTACTTTTATTTGCTTTTAAAGTATTGAACTTTGCGACACCGCAAAGTCTAAAGAAACTCTTCACAGACACCTTTGCGCAAGTTAAATATTCTGCTTGCTAAAGATGTTTGAGAAAGTCTTTGCGCAAAGATCTTTGCGCATGTTAAATATTCTGCTTGCTAAAGATTTTTGAGAAAGTCTTTGCGCAAAGATCTTTGCTTCAAAGATCTTTTCGCAAGCTTCCACCAACTCTCAATTGCCTAAGCAAACTTTGCGACAAAGTCTAATGAGCTTTAATACCAACATCTTTCCACAAGCTTTTAGTTCTGCTTGTTAAATATGTTTAAGGATGTCTTTGCGCAAGTTGCGTCCACCAACTCTCAATTGCTTAAGCAAACTATACGACACCGCAAAGTCAAAAAGAGCTTTACCTTTAATAATATCTTTGCGCAAGCTTTTAAATCTGCTTGGTGAAGATGTTTGAGAATGTCTTTACGCAAAGATCTTTGCTTTAAAGATCTTTGCGCTTCAAGCATCCACCAACTCTTATTTGCTTTTAAAGTATTGAACTTTGCGACACCGCAAAGTCTAAAGAGCTTTACAGTTATCTTTGCGCAAGCTTTTAAATATTCTGCTTGCTAAAGATGTTTGAGAAAGTCTTTGCGCAAAGATCTTTGCTTCAAAGATCTTTTCGCAAACATGAACCACCAACTCTGGATTGCTTAAGCAAACTTTGCGACACCGCAAAGTCTAAAGAGCGTTACAAACCTCTTTGCGCAAGCTTTAAAATCTGCTTGTTAAAGATGTTTGAAAATTCTTTGCGCAAAGATCTTTGCTTCATAGATCTTTGCTTCAAAGATCTTTGCTTCAAAGATCTTTGCTTCAAAGATCTTTGCTTCAAAGATCTTTGCTTCAAAAATCTTTGCAACTCGCAATTGCATTTAAAGCAAACTCTGCGAAACCTTAACAAAGAGCTTTGAGAGGATCTTTGAAGCGCTTCCCGAAGCTTCTAAGTCTGCTAAGTCCGCACTCTCACCTTCAAAGCGGCTTCTTAAGAGGTTCAGCTTTTCTTCTTCTCACGATTATATTCAAAATAAAAAATTCACAATTGCATATCCCCCCCTCCCCCCGAATTTTGCATTATCGCCTTCAAAGCGGTTTCTTAAGAGCTTCAACTTTTCTTCTTCTCACGATTATATTCAAAATTAAAAAAATCACAGTTGAATTTGCCCCCCCAATTTTGCATTATCGCCTTCAAGCGGTTTCTTAAGAGCTTCAACTTTTCTTCTTCTCACGATTATATTCAAAATTAAAAAATCACAGTTGAATTTGCCCCTCCCCCAACCCCGAATATTGCACTCTCGCCTTCAAAGCCGCTTTTCAAAAAATTAAGGTTTTTTTAACCAAAATTCCGAAAATTTTCGAAACCCCCAAAAAGCATGAATTCATAAAAAAAACATAAAAAATCGTTGGGGTTCATGGATGAACCCCAAAAAATACATTTCATGAAATCAGGTAAAAGGTATCATTTTGCTATCGATTCTCGGAAATTTTTTTGAAGCTCAAATATGCGGCAAATTTTGTACAAGTTCAGTTGGAAATTTATGTTTTCGTAACACAAAAATCCCCAAAAAATCTTCCTTAATTCAGGCTGAAAAAGATGATTTTTTGGGTAAAGTTTCGGAATATTTCTTAAACCCTAAAACAACCGGAAAATTAAATAAAACTACATTGAACTCGGGAAAATCTTAAACCCTAGATTCGGTAAAATTTTCAATTTTTTAAGGGCCTCCCATTGTAAAACTCCCCAACTCCCAAAACTCCCAAACTCCCCAATTGCGTTTGGTGCATGCACTTCCGGTGGTGTGCACTTTGCCTCCACCGCCGCACACGCATAAGTCGTAAGACGTCACCTTCTTCCTTCGCTTGATTACTAACACATTTCTTACCAGGTAGCGGGTACACACGGCACAATCAACAACACAGATGGGACTAGCAATATTTTATTCAAATCAAATATTGATATACCGGCCGCGCTAGGATGTGTTCCAGTGCTACTGGTCAGAGCAAGTCTGCTAGTCACACATCAGGCAGGGGTCTCATGTCTCTGTGTTTCTGTACTGAAGACAGCTCTCGAGTCTGTCTCAATCTCTCAATCTCACATCTAGCCAATCATGGATACTACCCGATGGTCCTTACGGTAGGACCTAGAACGCTCTAGGTCCTGCCATAAGGACCACTTTTTCAATAATTTTTTGAGGTGCCCTATTGGTGTCGTGAATGGCTACCCTTCGGTTGATGGCATATTAATTAAGGACTTGAACTCAGTCCCCTCTTTCCCACTTGCCGAGTTTTAACCCAAGCGGGATGCTACACTACCTGTATTAGGCACGGGTAGCGTAAAAAATCGTCGAGAACTTTTCTAAAGCCAAACATCTCTTAAAATAATAGCACATCTTTCATAAATTTTTGCCGACAGACTATGGAGGCTGAGCATGCGTCCAATGATCCAGTAGCACCGTAGCATTATATACAATCATGTTTAGAATAGAGCACAAGTCGATAACCTCATAGCGGACATTTAGCTGCACCCCAATCAACCTGTCCCATCATTTTTAGTCAAATGTCATAAAATTTAAGGGCCAATTTTGGCTTTGGTCTGAAGTCGGGGATGCTATATTGAATGCGCACATGCCGCTTACACACTATTACCTCGCTATTGTCGCCATATAGACACAATAATTGAATTTTCGAGCCATCTACATAGGCAGAATGTGCGATATTTTGGCGTGTATTCATCGTTGATCCGGACGAAGGGCATTATTATTTTGGGCGATTTAGTGCCTTTTCCAGCTTTGACAGCCAATGCTGCTTCAACCACTATTTTGAGGGCCAAGATGAACTCGGATGGAATTTTTGACAAGACACTACGGAAAGAGCAGCTCGAGAACTTGACGACATAGGTCTCGAAATTTTCGTAGGACCTATTGTGAAGCGGATAGCCGGGCTTAAATGTAGGTCCTTATGGTAGGACCTAGCTTTTTTTGCTGAAATTTGAAAAAAAACACCACCAAAGCGTGCGCAATTTAAGCACTCCAAAGGTCACCCTATGCATGCAACCACAACTTGAAATATTCATTTGACTCATAAATAGGATGGGTGATCGCACGTTGAACCAATTAAGGCATGTTTATGCGAGGAAAACACATTTGCACGTAGGTCCTTATGGTAGGACTTTGAATTTGGGTAGTAGCCAATCAAGTGTCCAAAATGTGGCTCTCTGCAGTGGTGACACAATGAAGCTTCTGCACAGCTGCCAAGCAGCTGCCGGGCTCCAGCTCGGCTCCAGCTAGGCTTCAGCCAAGACCTGGGGGCAAAGAAGCTTCCTCTCACCCAACTAGGAGCAGGCACCTAGCAGTACCTTACAAAGCTACTAGTCCGAGTCCCGTGACATAGCCCTCAGCCCACAACAGGGCCTAACCAGACACCGAAGTACACCGGATGTAAGCCTAGGTTTCTGCTGCTAGGGAAGCACTGCAACTGTGTGAGATCACAACACCCAACCCATCTGCAAACAAGAGAGAGAGGGGGGGGGGGGCGGGAACAAGGCCAGGCAATGGGAGGGCACGCACCGCTCAGGCTCGCATCTCGAAGGTGCGGGTGGCAGCGGCAGCGCCCGTAGTCATTCCCAAGGGGTGGATCAGCTGCGGTGCAAAGTTCATGTCGCAGTACAGCTTGTAGCACTCGGAGGCCCAGTCGCCGTGGGCCTGGATCAGGGCATCTTGAACCCGCAGCTTGAAGGCTGCTGTGGCCCCTCCGCGGCGGAAGGAGTGGCCGGTGTATGCAGCCGGGTCCAGTTCAGCCCGAGCCGCCAGCTTGCGGAAGCTGGCCACAAACACCGAGAGGGTCAAGGGCTTAACCGGGTGCGCAAGGGACCCTCCAACGACGCAGGGTTATCACCCGCCAACTGCGGACAAAAAAGAAGCATCAGCGGAAAAAAAGAAGGCCTAAGCTTCAACAAAGGGTCAGCCCTGAAATGAGCTGTGCCAGACGCAACAAGAAAAGCTGACAAAAGGGTCGCATGAACATCAAGCACTGCATCCAGTCAAAATATCAAGGCAATCCAATGGCCAGGCCTCCACGCACAACGGTGCTGACTCAAAAGTAGCAATGAGAGCCGTAAGCTCAGGAGAAAGGGGAGGAGGAGCTGCGGCCAACGCCGGAGCAGCAGCAGCCTGACCCGCGAGCTGGGCTTGCTGCGTATCAACGGTCGCCTTAAGCACCGCCACCGATGCCTCATGATCTGCCTTTTGCTGGGCCAACTGTGCCTGAATGGTGGCCAACACCGGATCCACTGGAGCAACTTGCGCTGGCACGACTGGCAACACCGCGGAATAGATCTGCGCCGAGTGAAACACTCAGCCGACTAATTTCCACGACAATTCTGCCGCAACCTTAGCAGGTCCCCACAGGCCGGGGGGAACCAAGTCCCATAGAGCCTGCATGGAATCGCGGAGGCTGCCGTCGGATCAGCGACAAGGAATCTCTTTGCAGCAGCAGTGAGCGCTAGAAGATCAACCAACAGCGGAGGCGGAATGCTTTCCCGAAAAGCGGCGCGTAAAGGCCCAAAATGCTGAGAAAGTCCATTTTGCGCGGCTAAAGCTGACACCTGCGGTGACATCAAACTTCGAGCCTGGGAATTATTTGTTTACAATAATTCACTCCAGAAAGAAGAGCTGAACCGTGCTTTTGGCATGTGTGGGCTCGAAGTGAGAAAACTGGTTCACTAATCTGGTGAACCTGTTTTGAGCACTTGCGCAAAGCACATGGCGGTTAGCCGAGGCTCGGCCGGGCCACGTGGCGCCGATCGGGGCAAGTGACAGTTTGAAAACCCCGGAAACTCAGATAAGGCAAACTGATTCAGGCAGACTGACACACGGGGACAGTGACCCGTCCGAAACGTGGCAAGTGACAAAGCTGTCGCGCTCCCTCATTGATATAGGATCTGTTGCACAGAAAATCTGATGCACAAAACAATCCCAGGCGACAAGGGGGAGGGGGTGTACAGTGCTACCTTCGAATAACCTAAGAAATTATAGTGCCAATAATTTTGAAACAAATTTCAAAATGATTCAATTTGATACTTGGCACAAGTGTGAGGTGATAAACACCATTGATTTTGTGTGCACACGCGATCGTGGTCATAGTACACGTACTCACATTGGACGTGGTGACAATTATGGTGTTCACTCTGGCTTACCACTACACATTGTGCGATTTGTACCAAGCAACAGACGCATCCGATAGTTAAACAGACCGTGGTAATCACGACGCGTGTCCCGGCACAACGGGGCATACAAGGCCACAAACAAAGTGATTCACAACGTGAAACATACATACTGTAGGTATGAGCAAAGGTCGCCGCATGCTCATATTGTAGTAGCATGCACCACGTGATTATTTGTACACGTGCAATACATGCCGCGTTATGAACACATGCATGTAGGCAGTCCTTTCGATAACGCGTACCCTTAGAAAATAACGAAGCTCGGGTATATCTACCACGCGCCAATTTCAAATTGCCAGTATTGTTTTGTGTGTAAGCTAACTAGCGGTGTCCAAAGTGCCGCTCAGGATACATCTGTTACATATCGTGCATTAATATACATCCGCGACTACCGAGACAGTGCTGCATATTATATTCAATCACATCAATCTTGGTAACATACTTCAGTATTATTTGGTATGAATTTCATATACGTTCAAAGACCTATCGTATATTGCTCCGCTATATACTGAAAATGGGTGCGCCTTGTCACCACAATTTCACATTGCGTACATTATAGTACACATACTTCAATCTCAGTGTCATACAACTTCACGTCTATAACTCGCCATAGCAGCCTTGTATGCCCCGTCCGCGCCGGGTAAAGCGCAGTGTATGTATGTGCCTTATACAGTAAAACCCGGGTTATAATAAGAAAATGCACCTATAAGAAAACAGCCGCTGGATTTTTGCCAAACTTTTAAGAAAAAGAAAATACGCCAGCGCTGGCTTTCCCCTCGAGACGCGGGCAAAAGCACCCTAATTAAGAAAATTTTGGGCTGGAGAATGATATATTGGAGATCCAAAAATTGCTGAAAACCACGATATCAATTTTATTGCGAATGCGTTCTTTTACGGAATATTACGCCTATGCTTACAAATGATATATCAATATAGTATTCACTCTGGCTTACCACCACGCATTGTGCGATATGTGCCAAGCAACAGAGGCATCCGATTGTCAAATCAGACCGTGATAATCACGACGCGTGTCCCGGCGCGACGGGGCAAACAAGGCCACACACGAAGCGATTCACAGCGTGAAACACACATACTACATGCACCACGTGATTATCCGTACACGCGTGACAATGCATGCTGCGTTACGAACACATGCATGTAGGCAGCTGGCTCGATAACGCGTACCCTTGGAAAATATAAACGTCTCAAAGCCGAACTTGTGCGTGGTTATCAGGAACGGACCGTTCACTGCGCGTGCGTATATGCACTATTTGCAATATTCTAGCAACAGTCGCACTGACCACAATTCTTACAAACAAGTCGTGACTTTGTGTACGATACTGTAGGTGTATTGTATCCGTGCTGTCCTGAGCTGAGCTTTGGATGCAGCTGGCTCGTTTACACACGCGGATGATACTGGGTTGTATGCATTGATGGAAGAATATATAGCTCATACGCCATGGCTGCACACGTCGTATCGAATATTGCAAACGTTTCGTACGACGTGCCGTTGTTAAGCCTCCTGTCTTGTCTTATATATAATTACCGACTTCATTACAGGATTTCGGATCTTCCGGATGCAATGCATGTAGATAATCAACCCGGTATCTTCGCAACACGTTGTTGCAATACACCATCACGTACCCATCCTAGAGTAGCGTGTCATACAGTTCATGACCAAGGGTTACAATCATATCATGCATGTATCATCTCAACCGTCGTGTGCCATCACGTATCAGGACTGCCACCGTATGCTACAGTGACACCATTCGTTATTGATGGAATTTTATTAGGTAATCGTACTGGAAGTATTCAGTCTCTTCCTAAATCTCTGAAAACGTTTATTACGCTTCCACCGCCTAAGGCGCAATAGCCGAAGGTGTTGACTCTCTCTTTTCATAGTTTTCTTATTGGCCGCATTATTTGCAGGGGTCTTCCAAGACATATTGCATAACGTGTAGTGCAGGAATGTATTCGTTCTATCGAGCACCCATACACTACTCATGGCAGAATCTGGTGAACCAGGCTTCGGACCCAAAATCTTATGCACTGCCATGTCAAAAATAGTGAAACCAATAGCATCCCTGCCATGGTGAGCATATAGTGATGGGCAATACAACCCTCCGAATGCCCTGTCGCCAACGACATCCCATGAATACTTGTCGGATGTTTCCGCACGGGCACACATGCCCGCAAAGTGATTCCAATTCGGATGGAGAGCATTGAAGCTCATCCGATCACCGGCATGCGTGTATCTTAGAATGCGAGTAGGTTTCATGTGTGTCTTTGGTGACATGTATTTATCAAAAGCATTTATGACCTCAGGGCGTGTCCTGATGAATGTGTACACTTGTTCTATAATATTACAACAATTGCCGATGTTGAACTGTTCACATTCTAGCATTTTGCTAACGAAGTAAAAACATGTATCTATTCTGCATTCATTGGCGATACTCCACGCCTTGTGAGCACTTTCACAATAGCATTTCTGCGCCCCACTAGTCGACACATCGGCTCCTTTGCCATTATATGTGAAGCTCGACTGTCGCAGCAACATTTCTCCCACATATTCCGATAAGACGCTTGAATGCCCAAGCGCCGCGTCACCCATGGCCTGCATTCGCGTATGTGCAATCGAACGACAATCATCATTCATCACATCACGCAACCAAGTGGTACTCACTCGTATATTGCAGTAGAATTCCAGAATGAACTTATGTGTGAAATGCTCCGTTGGATTAAAACCCAGGTCACACATGGTCGGAATTATTTCTTGTCCAGGTATACTTCGGAATTCAGCAGAAAATATGTTCAATACGGTTGCGTGTTGCAACTCATGCGGTGGCGCAAATACATGCAGAAGTGCATATGGAAGAGAGACATCATCAAGCTGACCCACACGCAATCGATTGCACTGTTCCAATGCTTTTGTTTTTGAAAAACAGACCACATTATATGGAAGTGTAACATCGGTATATAATGCAAGTATCATATCATCAGTATTGTCACTCGATGACACCGGGACTAATGCCGGTTGGTGTATGGCAATGGCACCTGATTGTGATGCATATGCCAATCCATCATCGTGTGGCTCCCGAGCAGTCACCTCCATCTCCTCAACCTCTGAAGGTGTGTCCACCAACGAAACACCGCCGTGTATTGTATCTTGAATGATGTCATCCACTTGTGCTGGATAGTATGCACCATACGCATCAGCGCTCTCCTTAAAATAATTAAGATCGAGACCATGTTGGATGATGTACCAATCTGCAGGTGCTGCTGATTTGGAATATGCAACACACGTCATAATGAAACGTTCAACATTACTCGGGACTTCTAAGTCCCCTGCAGCGTTTCGTGTTGGTGCAGGTAAATAAAAGCACATACCACACGGTCCAAATATGGACTGATACAAGTTAGAACACTCTGCTTTGGTAACTTTGACGTAAGCATCATGCTCCGCCGCAATCACCTCTGCTCGTGTTTTGCTCGTGATGTCTGATTTCTCAGCCGCAGCCAGTTTATGCCGCACCGCCGTAATCTCAGAATTAGCCACATCCAGGCGTCGTTGCAAATCAGCAATCTGCTGCGCAGCCTCGGCATGGGCATGGATGTTATCACAGCCAGTAGCGTGTGATGATGTCGCACCATTTGGTAGCGCATCAGGTGTGTGTTTATATACGCACCACACAGAGGTGCACTTCCCACCGTTTGATGGTTTGAATGTGCACATAGGCATCTCTGATGCGTGTATCTCGTGAGCGCGTTCCTCACCCGCCAAACCCTTACAACCTTTTGTAGGTGTATTCGGGTTTGCATATGGACATCCTTGCATCGCATACTCCAGTAGGTGCTTGAACTGTGGATGTTGTTCTAAGCGCTTCTTGCAGTGTGGGTCACTAATCAGTTTCTGTTTCAAATGATACTGAAAACATACCGCCTGCCCCTCGTGGGCACCTGTGGATATACAGTTTAAATTCCGAGAAGCAATCTCATGCCGTTGCTGACATATATTAATCCATTGTTGACGTGTGTTATCTGTTTCAGGTGCTTTTCCACGGTCTTTGGAATGTCCGCTGCCACCAACGTTAGTAGTAGTAGGGACTCCAGCCATCGCCGTTGCCCTTCTCACAAACTTTAGTCTATCATGTTGATTCTTTCCATTCTCTTGAGAACGCTTGTTATTGTGAAATATGAACGCTTGTTATATCAATCTGTTCGTCTATGAAAGACCTATTTGTGGTTCATTTTTCAGCCAAAATGGCCAAATATATCAAAAGCACTGCTGAAGGAAGCTCGGCCGCACGGTCGGTCTCCGACGCAGGAGGAGATGGTTTCGTGGTTGTAGTGTCCTCCAGAATCTCGGTGTCAATGGAAATTGGCACGCGGACAGTCTTGTCCAAGCAACGACGTTTCTGAGAATCAAACTCCTCTCGGTCGAGAATCTCATCGTCAAAAAAAGACTTTAGCTCTCTAAGCTCGGAGATCAAATCTGGAGAGATGACGTAGGAATGCCCCTCTTTCCCAAACAGCTTTCTCTTCACGGTCTTAAATTCTTGCTCAGAGAGCACAAACTCGCCAGATAGGCTCTTCAGGGTTTGGAGCGCTAATTTTGTGGTTGCTTTCATTGCTGTTGGTTGCCTGTTGCTCGGATGCCGTTGTCCGTCTGAGACGACACTCGTCGTTTTAAGAAAACATTAAGAAAGCTGCCGCTAGGTTTTAAATCGCCAAACGGCGACGGGCCGTCGATTAAGAAAGTCGCATGCTGTCGCATTTTACACCTCTGCCGAGGTTACGGGGTAATTTTTTGGAAAATTCTAATTTGTTTTTGGCAAATCTCTCAAAATGATACCTTCGGAGCATACGCTTGTGGGTCGGTTTTGCATGCACGAAATGCCTTTGTATTCATGGATTTTTTTTGGGGGGGGGGTCGGGGGTTGCGGGTAAACTTTGTGATATTATGTGGCTCGTTCTTATGCGTTTCCTTACAAGCACAAGTTGTGGAATTGGTATGTAGAACACCACTGTATTCATACATTTTTTTAAAGGCTTTAATAGTATACGTCAAAGATAATAACTTTTCATCAAACACACAACATGTACACGTGAAACCTTTCAGAGAAATTTTCTAATAACATAGTTACCGTTCGATCACTCAGTTTGGCAATTTTTGCACCTCAATACTAAGCCAGTGTAACTGTCTCTTCTCGACTCATGCAAAACATTCCTTAGGCGATTCTTACACCTCAATACTAACGCAGTGTAACTGCACCTTCTCGACTCGCGTAAGACTTTCCCATCGGTGTTCTCGATCACTACAAGCTGCTATGAGTAATTACCTCTGCGTGCCATTCTCGTGCTGCGGCAAAAACTGTTTCCTATAGTTCTCCATCCTTAGGGACCTTCCCGCTTACACTTGGCATCATTCCACGTTGCTCATTCACGGAACGTTAACGCGCCAGACTTCCGCAATAGCTCGGCAGTCAACTCCACATCGGGGTGCACTTGGATGTCGGTAGGCTTTGGAGCAATCTGAACATAGTTGGGCATCACCCGGGTGCAGCAAGCATGTGACACGCAGAACTGGAACTTGCTCTCATGCCATGCACCATTTACCTGCCTTTTCCCCTGCACCACCACCCTTGGTGCGTCGGCTTCCAGCACAGGTTGCTTCACAGGTTTGCCTTCATCCTTGGTTCGTGTCTTCTGTGTGGCACACCCTTGACCGACGTTCAAGGCGGCAGCACATGACGCCTGACGACCCGAACCAGGCACCAGCATCCACTCACCCTGTTTCAGTCCATTACCACCCGCACCCACCTCCGACGTACGAGGAGTGATCTTCACCTTCTCAAGTTCCTTCAGAATGTAATCCACTTCCTGGACGGTGAACCCAGCTTGGACGTAAAAGGC
Source organism: Cymbomonas tetramitiformis (assembly GCA_001247695.2). NCBI lineage: Eukaryota > Viridiplantae > Chlorophyta > Pyramimonadophyceae > Pyramimonadales > Pyramimonadaceae > Cymbomonas > Cymbomonas tetramitiformis. Next base: position 67,720 of record LGRX02034645.1, read on the forward strand.
GTGCCCCGGAGAGAACTCCGCTTCCTTCAGCACAAAACATATATGCACGCACCAGTGCACCGCGCTGCTACGGCCATGCCTGCCCATCAAGTTCGTCCATGCCTTGCAGCTGCAAGACACGCGTTGCTTTCGGACTTGGGACGCCCCTCTCTCTCCGAAGTGGATGTCCCGGGCAGCATCCAGGTACCCGAAGACCACCGTCTGCGAACTGCCTCCCTCCACCGCAACCGTGAAGGCCCTGTCCAAGACCCCGTTCACCACGTTGAACCTGGTCAGGCGTGGAGTGGGTGCTCCCACTTGCAACACCTTCAGCTTTGTCTCTCCCAGAAAAAGCTCGGCTAGCATCTTTGCCTGGCCTTTCGTGGTTCAAGGCCTCCAACTTGAAAGAACACACACTCCTCGTCTTTACAGACATATTCACCCAGGCAGTGCATTGAACGAGCCAGAACATTCTGTTTACCGTAAACGTCGCTCAGTCCCTTCCAAGTAGTCTTCCCAGCCTCCGACCAAGTTCGGTTGTTCACGAAGAAATCTAGTTGAAGTAAAGGTAGCCCTTTCCTCCCTCCAGTGAGCTCGCCTTTGAAGTGCGTACCGAAAAGTTTCGAGCCGTCAACGTCAAGTGGGACTTTAGAGGTGTGCGAAACTCTAACAGGCCAGATAATTTTCGTAGAAACATTGTTAGTACTAGCTGCGTCGTTTTTGAAAGGCTCCGAAGTACAACTTGCCTTTGAACTTTCGCCGGTGATTTTAAAGTCTTCAGAATCGGAGTCGCTGTCTGAGTCTGACTCGGACACGAGTTCAGGCATGATTTCTTCCTCTGGTTCCGAAAACTCGATAAAAATCTGGTAAAGGTGTTCTGGATTAATTGGCAACAAGTCAACACTTTCGAATATTTCGTCGGTGTTCATGTTCATCAAGGTGTAACTTTGTTCGTCAGGAATTTTGAAAACCTTTCGAAGCACCTGCCCAACCGCGTAAGGCTCGCCTTTTGCAAAAGAAACCGGAACTTCGGAGATGGTTTGTTCACCATCTTTGCGAAAGACGACGTTAAAAAATTGTTTTGACATCTTTTATCTACATATTTCCAGTTGCTAAACATGAAAACAGAAAGAATTAAGACAAAACAGCGACTCTAAGTCTTTATAGCGCACACAAAAATAATACACCACCAGCGTAAGTTTGGAAAAAAATTCATAAGTATAAAATATGTCAGTAAAAATATTTATTTGAAAAATAATAGCTAAAAAAAACCGAACTTAAAAAAAAAAGAATATATAAAGAAATTCAATTTCTTTATTAAAAAAAAAATATTGTCTCACAGAACCTCGCGCCGTCACGCTCAGTAGCGTTGCGAAGAAGAGTTGCGTCGTAAGTTTTCTTCACTTAACTCTAAAAGCCTGAAAGTCTTTTGACTGAATATTTTCACGCTTTAACTTACTTTACCTTCTCAGTAAAAAAACTTCACCGTCTCCGAAAACATGCCTCCAAAGAACAAAAAGTCAGCAGCGGCTCCTCAACGAAGTAGCGTGCGCCACAATTACCAAGAGATCTTCGACTCGCATTTTGTCGAACGGAAACCAGAGGCAACTCTGGAAGAGTGTTGGTTCGGGGACAACCCACGAGGCGACGAGAACGACGGAGAGGCTGTTAAAGCATCTTACGCGCAGCACGGCAAGCTCCGGGATGAACCAGCGATGCTCTGGGCGGTGCTGCCCTCAAAGCGGCCGCCCCACTACGAGCACGTGCCCAAGCGGTAAGATTCCAAAGCTCTACTAACTGTGCTGTACTGTTTTACCTGATTAGCTTTCTTCTTTGCGCATTTCTCTGGCAAAACAAGACATCTCAGAGAGTTTTGACATTAATGTCAAAAGCTTTCTTCTTCGCGCATTTCTCTGGCAAAACATGACATCTCAGAGAGTTTTGACATTAATGTCAAAAGCTTTCTTCTTCGCGCATTTCTCAGGCAAAACAAGACAACTCAGAGAGTTTTAACATTAATGTCAAAACTTTTCTTCTTCGCGCATTTCTCAAGCAAAACAAGACATCTCAGAGAGTTTTGACATTAATGTCAAAAGCTTTCTTCTTTGCGCATTTCTCAGGTAAAACAAGACATCTCAGAGAGTTTTGACATTAATGTCAAAACTCTCTGAGATGTATTGTTTTGCTAGAGAACTGCGCGAAGAAGAAAGCTTTTAACATTAATGTTAAAACTCTCTGAGTTGTCTTGTTTTGCCTGAGAAATGCGCGAAGAAGAAAGCTTTTGACATTAATGTCAAAACTCTTTGAGCTGTCTTGTTTTGCTTGAGAAATGCGCGAAGAAGAAAGCTTTTAACATTAATGTTAAAACTCTCTGAGTTGTCTTGTTTTGCCTGAGAAATGCGCGAAGAAGAAAGCTTTTGACATTAATGTCAAAACTCTTTAAGCGGACATGTTTTGCCTGAGAAATTCACAAAGAAGAAAGCTTTTGACATTAATGTGAAAACGACTCGAGCTGAAGAGTTTTGTTTGCAGGTCTGAAAGCGTTGAGTCCTCACAGAGTATCGACTTTTTAGTAGACCCTTCTTCATCTTCAGAAGACGAGACAGTTCAACGCCCGATCCCACGTGGTTGGTACAACTGTGCGGACACGGCGACAGCAAAAAAGCGACGCAAAAACAAGGCAGATGCCAAACGCGCTCTGAAGAAACGTAGGGAGAGTTGTCCTCTGTGGATGCTAGACTCGCAGTGGTAAATGGATGTTTAGCTCAAACATTAGAAAGTGTAAAACTATATAACATTTTATAGAATACTTTATACTGAAACCTTGCCTTGAAAAGCTGTTGTTTTCTTTTGAAAAAAGGTTTTGTGCCTTTCAGTTACAAGTACGTGTGTGTTGACGGGCACGGACGACACGCATTCTACGCGCATGCCTTTGCGCACGGCTGCCAGCTTAGGCAGAAAGATGTGGAACCGGGTAATGGCATGTTCCTCACCCACAACGCCAACATCTTGGATGAGACTCTCACCCTTGATGAGATCACCACCTTGGCAGTCGCCAAGATCTCGGTTAACGACTCCGGGTCCAAGACCCGGACGTTTTTTCAAGACTACTCGATGTTCAAGTGAGATCCTTTTTACTTGAATTCTAAACCCTATTTTAAAATATTGCGAGTTTTGAGTTTGTTCGCATATTTTTTCAGATGGAACATCTTGGCTTTTCAAAAAAGCACAAAGAAGAAAGTTAAATCAACGGACCTCTTGGCTCAGTACCAAAGTGATGAGTTCGATCAACGCTTTTTTACGAGGCTTCTCCGCATCGTAGAGTACCTCCAGGACAAGCTCAAGATCGAGGAGATCATCCGCCAGTGCAGCAACGCTCTTGGCAAAGGTTGTTGCTTGAACTTTGACTCCTTGTACAGCAACAAGGAGTTGGAGAGGCTCAACGCGGTCCAGCAATTGCAAGTCTTCGAGGAGTGCTTGAAGAGCCTGCCTTTCGTTGAAAACACCCAGGGTGGAGGTGTTAGAAAGATCACTGACGCGAAGAAGTTGAAGGCCGTGGAGACAAGTCCGAAACCGACACGTGTGATTACATCTCCACGGTCCTTCACGGATTGCTGCACGGCGTTCTGGATGAGGTCCCTCACAATCGATCACATCAATTCCATGGGCGGGAAGGTAATGGACTCTGAGAAAGCGGCCCAATGGATGGAAAGCCTGAATCAGGGAAAGCTCGACCACGTTCTCTTGGGAGAGGTACGTAGAGCTCTGAAAACTTGTTCTTCTTTTATTTCACTCTTGAAAGATGTTTCTTAAAAAAACACCCCACACTTCTTTCAGGCTGACAATCTGAAGGCGCCAGCCATCAGCGGTGAATGCTGGCCGTCTGGCTGGAAAAGAGGACCTTTACATGAAGAAGGCCGTGAAGAGGTACATCGATCACTGCCGATGGAAGGAGGTCAGTGAGGTGTCGACAAAAGCCGAAGACGATGATGAGGTTGAAGTTGAGGTTGATGATGCGGGGGATGAAAGTGGTGAAGAGATGGAGGTGGATGACTTTGCCCTTTCTGAAGAAGAGGATGACGAACGGGACGCCCGACTCCAAAGGAAGCAGGAGCGTAAGAAAGTCGAGGAGTTCGAGGCCCGCGCGGAAACGACGATCGCTCGAAATTGGAAGACACCACTCCTTCCAATTTTATTATTTTTTGTTTTTGGTTTGAAATGCTTCCAAAATGATCATGAGTGACCGGAATGTCGTTGGTTCATCGCCGGGTGCCCCGTACGGCCGTGTGTCGCTTGAATTGGATAGGGTTTCCTTACGTATGTACCCGACTAACCCGTGATAGTGCGAAACAGATAGCAAGTTCGGAGTGGTTTGAGTTATAGTTTGTTATATGCTTATGAAATGCTTCCAAAATGATCATGAGTGACCGGAATGTCGTTGGTTCATCGCCGGGTGCCCCGTACGGCCGTGTGTCGCTTGAATTGGATAGGGTTTCCTTACGTATGTACCCGACTAACCCGTGATAGTGCGAAACAGATAGCAAGTTCGGAGTGGTTTGAGTTATAGTTTGTTATATGCTTATGAAATGCTTCCAAAATGATCATGAGTGACCGGAATGTCGTTGGTTCATCGCCGGGTGCCCCGTACGGCCGTGTGTCGCTTGAATTGGATAGGGTTTCCTTACGTATGTACCCGACTAACCCGTGATAGTGCGAAATAGATAGCAAGTTCGGAGTGGTTTGAGTTATAGTTTGTTATATGCTTATGAAATGCTTCCAAAATGATCATGAGTGACCGGAATGTCGTTGGTTCATCGCCGGGTGCCCCGTACGGCCGTGTGTCGCTTGAATTGGATAGGGTTTCCTTACGTATGTACCCGACTAACCCGTGATCGTGCGAAACAGATAGCAAGTTCGGAGTGGTTTGAGTTATAGTTTGTTATATGCTTATGAAATGATACTAAACATGATCATGAGCTGTGCATGCATGGGAAACAAGTCAAGAACGGATGCTTGTGGCAAACAAGTCAGCAACAAAAGCTTGTGGGATGCACTTATTTTGAAGTGTACTGTCAAGTAGTAAACAATAGCAAAACTAAATAGCAACTACTTCTCCGCCATCGAGTGGAAAAGCTCGAGGATCTTCTCGGACTTGCCCTCCTCGCCTTCTTCGGGATCAACACCCCCCGAGACGATCTCCTTGTGGATGTTGAGCTCGATCTCCGCAGCCGCCACCGTATCGGCGTTCTCGCTCTTCAGATCGGCTGCGAGTTGTTTTGCAGCCTTCTGGCAAGCGGATAAAAATGCGCGGACCTCGTCTGCGCGCATCTTTTTCTGCGGTGGTTTATCCGGGGTCCTTTTTCCGGGGACCGCCGGGGGAGCCATGAGCTCCTTGAGCTTCCCTTTTTGGCCCCCCTGCTCCGTGTTGCTCAGCAGGTGCTGAGTACACGCCACCATGCCTTCGTGGGCGGCGGAGTTCTCCCCTTGGCCCGACCGACCGGCCGCCAGGCTGGTGAACTGCGAATACATGTTGAACATGAGCGCCATATGGGCGCCCTGTCTGCTCAACTGTTCCTTCGCCAGGTCGGCGTTGCAGGCGAACGCGTGCTTGAGGTCGGACGTGTGTCTCTCGTCCTTCTCCCCCAGCAGCGCGGTGAAATGCTCAGCCGCCATCCGCCGGCCTCGCTCCTCCGCGGACTCGGCCGTCAGTTGGAGCCGCTCCTTCCGCTGCTGCTCCAACTGACGGCGAAGCTCCTCGCACACCTTCGCCTCCTTTTGCCGCTCGGCCTCCGCCAACTCCGCCCGGAGCTCCTTCTCCTTCAAGAGCACGGCCTGCTTCACCTGCTCCTCCGTGGCCCCCCGAGCTGGAGTGGCTCCCCCG